>BSBK01001060.1:1682500-1985000 GCA_027943335.1 Chamaecyparis obtusa
GAGTCACAAGAAAATAGACTGCCTATTCTTAAGAAGTGCACTCCACCCCCATTGATTCCTCAACCTATACCTAGAAATAATAAAAAATCTGCCTCCTTCTGCCAATGATGGTGAGCATTCTCTTGAATCTGCAGTATAACACGTTGCATCAGGACCTATGTCTCCCCCACCTTCTAGGTTGCAAGATTTTGAAACTATTAATGCTGCCTTGGAAAAATGGAAAGGCTTGTTTGTGGATAACCATGTTCCTGTTTGATATTGCTAATGCATTGAGGAGATGGTTGATACATTTAATATGTTTAATCATTACATTGAGTGATGTTGGAACTACTATTATTTTCATTAGTGTTTTGTCACTAATGTCAACATATGTTTCTGTGTAGATAATAGGTTGATTATTAGAGTGTATAGACACTGTATGGATGTTTCAAAATGTGCAAACACAGATTAGAGTATAGGAAGATGTTGAGATCTTATATCCAAGATCACATGATGTAATGTTGTGTATTGGCTGAGATATAGATGTTTTGGTAAAGACTAGCTACTGGACAGTGACAATGAAAGTTGATAGAGTTAGTCTCTGTGTTTCTAGTATATCTTAAAAAAGGTATAGATTCAGTGTATGCGAGCTTAAGGGATGACAGGCAAGCTACTAAAGAATGTTTTTTGGTCAGTGCAAGTCACACAAAGCAGGATGATGTCAGTTGTGGTGTGTGGTCTTGAGAAGACTTATTTGACAGTCAACTTTAGAAGATGTAGCGTGTATTATGGATGGAAAATATGAATTAAGGATGTCGGTCCTTAATTGTTGTAATGTAATCATGGTATACTTGTTTTAGATACGGTATGTATCTTAGCAAGGATTTATGTAATTATTTGTATATTACAAATTTCTAATCGGCCAACCTAATCATGTAGAATGTAATAGGGTATATATGTAAGATCTTTTCTTTGGAAAAGATATAGATGAGTTGTATGTAATGTGAAAAAGAATTCTGGAATCTGTGAGCTTGTACCTGCTAGATGTAGAGTAGAGAATTGTATGTACTTCATTGAAACTGATCAAGAAAAGATAGTTGCTATCAAATAGTTCACAAGGATTGAGTATTTCCTCATATACACTTGTGTTGTGAACAATGTGTTTTGAAGGTGGACTTAACCTTCTTTGGGTAGTGTGCCTACCCTCTTTTCTTGACTCCTAATAGGGTTTGTCCTCTAACAAGGACTATGTACTATAATGCTTTAATCAACTCCTAACAAGGCTAGATCTTCTAAAAAGGATACTATACTCTTAGTACATCATTTGTGGGTGCTAATTTGCACTAGGGGTTTCACCTTTAACAGGGTTTCCCCGACACCAAAGTATTGTTTTATTGTGTTGGCATTCATTGTGTTCATTGGATTTGATATTGCTTCTATTCAAAGTTTAAAGTTTAATATTCTGTCATACAAATGACTCACCCCCCCTCTCAGTTGTATTGTGGATTGTTATTCCTAACAATTGGTATCAGAGCTTCTAGTCCTTAGAGAGAAAGCTTAATAGCTTGAGGTGATCTTGGAGATGGCATTCTATAGGAAGGATAGTCCAAAATTTGATTCTAAAAAATTTGATAGTTGGAAGATGGTGAACCCACAATAGTGGGTTACACTTTTTCGGAGGAACGAATTCGGCTCAAAAAGAGAATCCGCCAAAAAATTCATTTCTTAATTTCGATAGAAACTGACCCCAACTTTCGATCATAAGTAGGAAACTTCCAATCGAAAGTCCTAAATGTCCTTACTTTTTATTGAAATAAACATTCGATCGAAAGTTTGTTTTTAACTTTTGATACAAAGTACTAAAGGACTTTCGATTGAAAGTCCTTACTATGGGACTTTTGATCAAAAGTAAGAAATTAGGTTTTCAATGGGTTAAAATAGCCAAAAGTAATTTTCACTGTCACTTTTGTCGACAGTGAAACTCATCATGACTTGGCTTCCAATTTACCAAACGTCATTTTTCAGGTTTTTTATTTTCATTTTTTATTATTTGAAGTTTTTGATATATAGATTTAGTATACATGCATATATACATGTCTATATATGCATGTATACATGCATATATATGCATATATACATGTATATATGCATGTATATATGCATGTATACATGTATATATGCATATATACATGTATATATGCATATATGCATGTATATATGCATATATGCATGTATATATGCATATATGCATGTATATATGCATATATACACATATACATGTGCATATATATACATGTATATACATATATACATGTATATATATGCACATGTATATGTGTATATATGCATGTATATATATATATATAGATTTTTCATTATTTGAAGTTTATGATATATAGATTTAGTATATATACATGTATATATATGTACATGTATATGCATGTATATATGTATATATATATATATATATACATGCATGTATAGATGTATGTATACATGTACATATATATAGATTTTTCATTATTTGAAGTTTTTGATATATAGATTTAGTATATATACATGTACATATATGTATGTACATGTGTATATATGCATATATACAATTATATATGCATATATGTATATACATGTATATATGCATGTATACATGTGTATGTACATATATGTACATGTGAATATATGTATACATACATATATACATGTATATATATATATATATATATATATATATATATATATATATATATATGTATGTATGTATGTATGTATAAATGCATATATATATGCATGTATACATACATGTATATATGCACATGTATATATATGTATAATATATGTCATGTATATATATATGTACATGACATATATATATAGATATATAATACATGTCATATAAATATATGACATGTATACATGTCATACATACATGTGTACATGTCATATTATATACATACATACATGTGTATATATATGCATGTGTATGTATATATGCATGTACACATGTATGTGTACATGTATATATGTGTACATGTATGTATGTGTGTACATACATATGTACAGTGCACATTTATTCACATTTAAATTTAATTTATGTAATTGATTTTACTTTGAAATAATGTAGTGAAATGTGCATACTTTAATTTTATTTTTAATTAAATTAGGAAAACGTACATATATGTAGACTTTATTTGACAGTAAATAAAATCTTCCAGGTATACATATTCTAGATCTATTAGACATTATTGCACATCACACATGCAAGATCAACTAATTCCCCTTGCGGAACTATTTGCACACACTAATAGAGAGATTGAACAGTTGCAAGAATCCATAAATAATTTATCTAGCTCTAGTGTCTATAAGAGCACATGTCAATCCATCCTTACTAGCTTGATTAGCATTAGGGATGACATTCATGGTACCACTCCCTATGCCCCAGATGTTATAGAGGTCATACTTGAGAGGAAGAGACAAGAGTTTGGCTCTAGTCTTTCTCTTAAGGAGGTACAAGCTTTAGTGCCTAAAGCGACCCTGAAAAGGGAAGCTTTCCCATCTTATGTAGATAGAAATTATGTGAAGGGGTATTAGGTTACTAGGTGTGAGGATCTTTCTATATCAGCATTGATATACCCATGATTTTTAGCTGCACATGGTCATATCCGAATAATGACCAGATTCCATTGTACTTTGCATAATAGATTTTTGTTGAGGTTCATTTAGGGAGGGTTGTCAATTATACTAATTTTCTAGCACATCTAGGATAGGGGCATGGCACACTTGCTGATAGAGATGCTTTTCATTGAGCTGATCAACAGAGGCTAGTACACAAGGCCATTTTTGGTCAGAGGGCACCTACTATACCTCCTTCATTAGGTCCTATTGTAGATGATGTTATTCATAGCACCCAGCTTCAAGTTGTGATTGATAGTGTGGGCGACATTACAGTAGCTACCACATCCATATCTAGTGATCAGGTTGGTCAGTACCTGATGTCTCGACAACACTCTAGATCATCAGGTGGAGCACCCTCTAGTAGGACCACACATCACATGTATAATGCAGTGGGAATCCCTTCACTTTATCCTGGAGAGACTTACAAGAGAGATGACATGTGTCACATTGACTAGTTTGGATGAGGATATATTGGATGCATATGTATTTATAGCTACAGAGCATGATATCCCCATATCAGAGGTTAGATCTCATGTGGGTACTATGAGATATGCTCATCCACATCCTTCTCACCTAGACCATGGCCATAGTGGCAGTGCTCATAAGGATCCACCTACTGACCACTCTATTGCAACACAGGGAGAGGCATAGCATACAAACCCTTTAGTTAGTGTAGGGCATCAGTTCTTTGATGTTGGCCTTGATGATGTTGAGTTCAACATGACCACTACGGGTTAGCTAGATTTGTTGACACATGGTGATATGACTTCCATGCCATCTCATTTGGTTAGTCCATTGCATTCATCATTAGAGAGAGGTGTGCGGTCTACTCATGTTGCAGATGCAGAGTTGAGCTTGGACCAGACACAACAAAATCTTGATACTTTGGTTGATAGGATTGAGGCCAAGGAATCCAAGTACTATCAGTTTCCACCACCTACATAGGTATAAATCAGATTATATACATGAAATAATGTTACAATTTAACTTAAATTTATTTTCAAAATTTCAATCAATTGATATATATATATATATATATATATATATATATATATATATATATATATATATATATATATATATATATATATATATATATATATATATATATATATATATATATATATATATATATATATATATGTATGTATTTATGTATGTATGTATGTATGTATGTATGTATGTATGTATGTATATATATGATATATATTTTTTTTCTACCAAGATATGCCTCTTGTTACTCCTTTGAGTACTAATCGTGTATGTCGTCAGGACTCACTCGATGATGACATCGGTAGTGGATAGGTGAGTTTTTAATTTATTATCTGTGTACATACATACTTTATAACATGTTTTCTTGTACAATATTTTAAATCAAACTTAAGATCTGTGTACAATGTTTATATATTAATTTATATATCTCTTTCTTTGTAGGGATCTGCACATCCTTCACAACATGATAGTCACTCTAGGTCTAAGCGCTTAGTGAGGATTCATCATGATGAACCCTAGGCACTTTCATATTTTATCTAGACATATTTCATATTACATATATATATTCACATGTGTTTGATGAACTATATTTCATTTCTAGACTCTACAGGACCGATTGATGTGTTTGATGTTATATTTCATTTCTAGACCCTTTTGATAGAATATTTGACACATGATTGATTCACATGTTTCATATTTACAGTACTTGATCTACACATGATTGATGTTTCATGCATGTATATATATATATATATATATATATATATATATATATATATATATATATATATATATATATATATATATATATATATATATATATATATATATATATATATATATATATATATATATATATATATATATATATATATATATATATATATATATATATATATATATATATATATATATATATATATATATACTTTCACTCTAGATACGTGTGCATGTGTGATGAACTTGATACATGTTTGATTCTTCATGAGTTCATGTGATTTCAAATTTATAAATGTAAATCTTCAATACTTTCAATAGATTACATACATGAATGATGTTTGATTGTACATGTTTATGAAAGTTATGAATGATGTAAATTTGACACATGTGAGCTATATAATTGAGGTCCCTAGATGTTTGATTGAATCTTACTTATATTTAAATGTACATTCAATAATAGTTGTGTGCGTACTTTTAATTTAATGTTGTCAAACTTCAAGTAGATTCTATATTTAAAACATGCACGTCCTAATGTAATACATGCAAATTCAATACATACACACATTCATATTCCAAAGTTAGAGTACTTCATATTTAGGTAGATAATTAATATATCATATCCACTTGTAAGACATTTTTTAGATCTATATTATAAACTTTTAATTTAATTCAAGCTCCATTCACTATGGGCACCAGTAGGAAAGAATGGAGCTAAGAAAACCTTTTGTCTCGCCCGTGAAAAATTTAGCTCAAATCATATTGCATGTGTGATTTAGTCCACATCAAGTGGTTCATCTCTCTCTTGAATAACATTTAATATTCTCTCATGGTCATTAGTATCAAGTCTCCACTTACAAATGCCACATCCTATCATAGGAACAAGAGATAGGACAGTGGCAATTACAAGATGACTATACTGATGATAGTGGAAATTATGATTTGGCACCACAAAATGCATCTTGCACCACTCAACTACATCATGAGCATTACTTATATGATATCCCTGATAGTCCAGTTGATACTTTCTTAAAGCACGTTTGATACAAGCTCCTGCACCATCATGCTCTCCCTTTCCATGTCCACTCTCAAAGAAACTCCAAATATGTGGCATCTTTTGGTATCAATGGTATCTACATAGTGTGTAAAAAGGCCTTGCTAATTTGAATTGTTCTGCACATCCATCCAACCAAACCAAATGCTTTTTAATTTTGATGCCTTTGTATTCCAAATATCCAAAAAATGTCTTAAAGCAATGCTCGACAAAATGTATGTCATGCTCTTTATCATCACTAATGTAAAAGCGATATTCTTTCTTTATGACTCATGCTTGATATGTACTTTCAACACCATCCAAACCTAATTGTGCATGTCAATAAGACACATGTACCATGATAGTCACCTGCTTTGTATACTAGTATTATGCTTGAAGTTGTTTTTGAGAAACAAAGTAGTAGTTCTCTGCAAAATCAACAACTGATAAAATTGTTCCAAGTGGAAAAGTTTCTTTTTGTATTTGGAATTTTTTTGGGTACCATTTAGCAAAAAAAACATGACATATGTATGGTTGAATCAATTTACAAAAATTCTCCATAAATTTTGTAATAGGTATCTCATCTTCTACATATTCCAACCTTGTTGATTCTTTCCCGACTTTTGTTTCAGACTTTATGTACTTGTATCTCTTACATTTTATCATCCTCATCATGTCAGTATCTTCAAGTCTCAAAGGAAATTTAGCCAAATCCCCACATGTTTGAGAAGTTCCTCTTATGCAATCTATTTTAGGTATTTCATGATCAATTGATTTGTTACATAAGATTGATGCTATGAATTGGCTTGGACGTTTAGGAAAATCATTTTGAGAACCACCACTTTCTTCTATCATCTTTCTAAACCCTTGATAGTAGAGATCGATTTCAATATGATATCGACAACAACAAGTTTCAAAATATTTATTTATCTTTACAAAAAATGGCTTTAATCTTTCAAAAATTGTTTTTCCTATCTTAATGTCAGGATTTGAGTTACAAAATGAGAGATACAATTCATGTTTTGTGGTGTCCAACCAATGTTTTGTGTACTGGAAATATTCCTTAGGCCCAGTCCTCTTCTTGATAATGTCTCTTGTATTTGGTGAAGGATGAGTATGATCAGTCCAAAATGATGTAACTAAGTTCCTAACTATTTCATTAATCCTATCAAACCGAGGAGCTCTACACATTAGTGCCCAATTACCTTCCAATGTAGTATCCTTCAAATTGATTCTTCTTTTCAAATAGTGTGTCATTGTCTTCCTACTGTACCCGATCTGAGATGAAAGTGAAGAAATTTGTCTTCTTAGGGACATGTTTTTATTTAAAATAGATGTCAGTATCACTCTTCTTGAAATGGACTTATATGTAGATCTAATTGATTTTCCAATGGAATGCAAACCTTCCTTAACACTGTCAACAATATTTTTGTGTACATTAGATGATTTTAACTTTTTCAAACTTGCATCTACACCCAACAATTTTAATGGCTCTTTTAACTCATCTTTAAGAAGTGTAATTGATAATAGTTGAATTTTTTCAAGTGTACCAAGATTCTCAAATTGTTTCATTATTTTCTTAGACTTTTTATTCAATGCCCTCTTTGTAATATTTATGGGTTGTTTAGCATAATATCTCAATTTTTCCACATCCATTTCATTAAATGATCTATTCTTTTACGATTAATTTTTCTCTTCAAATGTTGGATTAGACTACCATTCACATATGTTTCTTTCACTTTCGTTGCAAATAAAATAAAAAAATACCTTAATATCTCATCTTAAGGGGACCTTCATGAAATAAGTATTTACAAGCTTGAATGTCAAACCTATAATAATTTGAGAGAAACACATACTTGTTTGACCTTGGGTTGATTCAACTTGGGATGCCCCTTGTCCAACATTTTCATCATCAAAGGTTTCATGTACACAACAAAAATGATAACTTCTTAAGGGGAAAGACCCAAAATGTATATTCACCAATAAGAGACTAAATCAAGACAGTGAGAGAGAGTTAGTGATAGAGAGAGAGATGTGTACTTGTTTGATATTTTGAGAGTTGTGCTTGTTGAGCTTGCGATGACCCTTCTCCAATTTCTGAAGGTTGGGCTTGTTGAGCTTGTGATGACCCTTCTAAAACTTCAGAAGGTTGTGCTTCTTGAGCATTTCCTACATGTATGAAGTAAAAATTATTAAACAAAAACATTTGAATGAAGTTAGGTCTAATGAGGTTCATGTATTAAGTCAAAATAGGTCCTAATAGGTCTAGTTGGGTCTAATTGGGTCTAATTGAGTCCTAACAGGTCTAGTTGGGTCTCATTGGGTCTAATTGAGTCCTAACAAGTCTAATTAATACTGATTGGGTCATAATAGGTCATATTAGGTCTAATTGGTTTTAGTTAGGTCTAATTGGTCCTAATTGGTTCTAATTGGTCCTAATTAGTCCTAATTAGTTCTAATTGGTCCTAATTGGTCCTAATTAGTGCTAATTGGGTCTAATTAGGTGCTAATTTGTTCTAATTGAGTCTAATTGGGTTCTAAGAAGTCATATTAGGTCCTAATAGGTTCTAATTGAGTCTAATTAGGTGCTAATTGGTTCTAATTGATTCTAATTGGGTCCTATTAGGTCCTAATTAGTCCTAATTTGGTCTAATTAGTCCTAATTGGTCCTAATTGGATCTAGTTGGGTCCTAATTGGGTCTAATTAGTCCTAATTGGTCATAATTAGATCTAATTGGGTCCTAATTGGGTCTAATTAGTCCTAATTGGTCCTAATTGGATCTAATTGGTCTTAATTGGATCTAATTGGGTCCTAATTGGATCTAATTGGGTCCTAATTGGATCCAATTGGTCCTAATTGGGTCTAATTAGTCCTAATTGGGTCAAATTGGTCTGAATTGGTCCTAATTGGGTCTAATTGGTCCTAATTGGGTCTAATTGATCATAATTGGTCCTAATTTGATCTAATTGGGTCCTAATTGGGTCCTAATTAGTCCTAATTAGGTCTAATTGGGTCCTAATTGGTCCTAATTGGGTCTAATTGGTCCTAATTGGATCTAATTGGTTCTAATAGGTCATATTAGGTCCTAATTGGATCTACTTGAGTCTAATTAGGTCCTAATTGGTCTTAATTAGTTCTAGCTGGTCCTAATTGGTCCTAATTGGTCCTAATTGGTCCTAATTGGTCCTAATTGGTCCTAATTGGTTCTAATTAGTTCTAATTGGTTCTAATTAGGTCTAATTGGTCCTAATTGGTTCTAATTAGTCCTAATTGGTCCTAATTGGTCATAATTGGTTCTAATTAGGTCTAATTACGTCTAATTGGTCCTAATTGGTTCTAATTAGTCCTAATTGGTTCTAATTGAGTCTAATTAGGTACCAATTAGTTGTAATTGGTCCTAATTGGTTTTAATTAGTCGTAAATGGTTCTAATTGGTTCTAATTAGTTCTAATTAGTCCTAATTGGTCTTAATTAGTCCTAATTGGGTCTAATTGGTCCTAACTGAGTCTAATTAGGTGCTAATCTATTCTAATTGAGTCTAATTGGGTTCTAATAGATCATATTAGGTCCTAATTGGTTCTAATTGAGTCTAATTAGGTGCTAATTGGTTCTAATTGATTCTAATTGGGTCCTAATAAGTCCTATTAGGTCCTAATTAGTCCTAATTGGTCATAGTTGGTCCTAATAAGTCATATTAGGTCCTAATTGGATCTAATTGAGTCTAATTAGGTCCTAATTGGTTCTAATTGAGTCTAATTAGGTCCTAATTAGTTCTAATTAGTCCTAATTGATTCTAATTGAGTCTAATTAGGTTCTAATTAGTTTTAATTGGTCCTAATTGGTTCTAATTAGTCTTAATTGGATCTAATAGGTCCTAATTGGATCTAATTGGTCCTAATTGAGTCTAATTAGGTGCCATTTTTTTCTAATTGAGTTTAATTGGATTTTAATAGGTCATATTAGGTCCTAATTAGTTGTAATTGAGTCTAATTAGGTGCTAACTAGTTCTAATTGATTCTAATTGTATCCTAATAGGTCCTATTAGATCCTAATTAGTCCTAATTGGTCATCGTTAGTCCTAATAAGTCATATTAGGTCCTAATTGGATCTAATTGGTTCTAATTGAGTCTAATTAGGTCCTAATTGGTTCTAATTGAGTCTTATTAGGTTCTAATTAGTTCTAATTGGTCCTAGTTGGTCCTAATTAGTTCTAATTGGTCTTAATTGATCCTAATTGGTCTTAATTAGTTCTAATTGGTCCTAATTCATCCTAATTGGTCATAATTTGTCATAATTGGTTCTAATTGGGTCTAATTGGTCCTAATTGGTTCTAATTGGTTCTAATTGGTCCTAATTAGTCCTAATTAGTCCTAATTGGTTCTAATTGAGTCTAATTATGTCCTAATTAGTTGTAATTGGTCCTTATTGGTTCTAATTAGTTGTAATTGGTTCTAATTGGTTCTAATTGGTCCTAATTGGTCTTAATTAGTCCTAATTGGGTCTAATTGGTCCTAATTGAGTCTAATTAGGTGCTAATTTTTTCTAATTGAGTCTAATTGGGTTCTAATAGGTCATATTAGGTCCCAATTGGTTTGAATTGAGTCTAATTAGGTGCTAATTGGTTCTAATTGATTCTAATTAGATCCTAATAGGTCCTTATTAGTCCTAATTGGTCATAGTTGGTCCTAATAAGTCATATTAGGTCCTAATTGGATCTAATTGGCTCTAATTGAGTCTAATTAGGTCCTAATTGGTTCTAATTGAGTCTAATTAGGTCCTAATTAGTTCTAATTAGTTCTAATTGGTTCTAATTAGTCCTTATTGGTTCTAATTAGTCCTTATTGGTTCTAATTGAGTCTAATTAGGTCTTAATTAGTTGTAATTGGTCCTAATTGGTTCTAATTAGTTGTAATTGGTTGTAATTGGTTGTAATTAGTTTTAATTGGTCCTAATTGGTCCTAATTAGTCCTAATTGGGTCTAATTGGTCCTAATTGGTCCTGATTGAGTCTAATTAGGTGCTAGTTTGTTCTAATTGAGTCTAATTGGGTTCTAATAGGTAATATTAGGTCCTAATTGGTTCTAATTGAGTCTAACTAGGTGCTAATTGGTTCTAATTGATTCTAATTGGGCCCTATTAGGTCCTAATTAGTCCTAATTGGTCATAGTTGGTCCTAATAGGTCATATAAGGTCCTAATTAGATCTAATTCATTCTAATTGAGTCTAATTAGGTCGTAATTGGTTCTAATTGAGTCTAATTAGGTCCTAATTAGTTCTAATTAGTTCTAATTGGTCCTAATTGGTCCTAATTGGTTCTAATTAGTCCTAATTGGTTCTAATTGAGTCTAATTAGGTCCTCATTTCTTTAAATTGGTCCTAATTGGTTTTAATTAGTCCTAATTGGATCTAATAGGTCCTAATTAGATCTAATTGGTCCTAATTGAGTCTAATTAGGTGCTAATTTGTTCTAATTGAGTCTAATTAGGCTCTAATAGGTCCTATTAGGTCCTAATTGGTTCTAATTGAGTCTAATTAGGTGCTAATTGGTTCTAATTGATTCTAGTTGGGTCCTAATAGGTCATATTATGTCTTAATTAGTCCTAATTGGTCATAGCTAGTCCTAATAGGTCCTAATATTGTTGGAGATTTGCCAGCAGGCCAGTACTGACTGTATGTTTTTCATTTATGACAACATATGGAAAGTATCATGTGTGGAAGACTTATGCAGTAAGATTTTAGTATATGTAGCATGGACATGATATCAACATGATATCATGGGCGTAGAGGTCAACTATTAGTACAGACAGTTATATAGAAATCTTTTGTCAGCAGTGTTCCTGATAGAGTAACAGGTAGTGCTCTATGTATGGTTGTCCGTACAGTTATCATGGAGCCTTGCGCACTTGGATATATGATGAAGACATATTAGTGACATTACATTCATGGATGTGAATTTTGATGATTAGTAGAAGTGAAGTTATGTAGTCGCTATTTGCCAATAACAGTTTCCTATGTTTATTCAGAAGAGCCGACAAAGATTTTATTGGTTCTAGAGTAGCACCTATCATTTGGGTATGTGCCCTTGGATTTAAGCTTAGAGAAGAATTAGTGATGTTTTTTTAAGAGCACATGAAGTAACTCAACTTGAGGAGAAAGATCCAGTTGTTTTGGTAGAGCCGACAATGTGTAGCGTGCATCTACAATTATCTTATTGGACAAGTCCCAGAATGTGTTGTGTGCTTAGTAAAGCCAATTGATTTATTATTGGAGTTTTTTATGGCTTCTCTAATATGATTTCAAGGTGGTTCTAATAGGCCAACTTGATTATAGCTTTTAAAGGAAAGATATTTATAGGTAGTCATTTGTGATTGCTTGAGTGTGGTTCATATTTGATTAAGAAGAGTAGAGAAAAGTGTGTGAAGTGTTGACCCATCAGAAGAAGGTCTATGAGACCAAGTAAAGTGTTTGTGCTATACATTGGAACTAATCCAGATAGTAGGTCTAAGCGCAGCTCACCAAGATCGAGATATAGTGTATATCTGTCATTCAGAAGGTTGTAGCCTTCACCCCTTTGAGTAGTGTGCTCTCGGATAGTGCATCCTCTCCCCTAACAAGGAATATTATAAAAGACTCCTAATAGGGTCTAACCCTTGACCAGGTCTACTATACTAAATATATTGTAAAGTAACTCCTAACGGGGTTAAGGATTTTCTAACAAGGATCATAATACACTAGTGCATAATATTAGTGGGTGTCAATTCCCACTAGGGTTTTTACCTATTTGGGTTTCCCCGTAACCAAAATATTGTGTTGTGTTCAAGTGCTCATTCATTGTGTTTATGATTTATGTTTAAGTATTCTTAATTGATAAAAAATTGAAACTTGTAGATAACTGATTCACCCCCCCCCCCTCTCAGTTATCTCTTGGGACTATTCCTAACAATTGGTATCAGAGCCAAGTGCCTCAGAGAGGAAGTTTAACAGCTTGTGGTTGATCATATGTCATTCTTTAGAAAAGAAAGTCCTAAGTTTGATGGGGAGAATTATCTTGATTGCAAGAACTAGATGGTGACTCATTTGCAGTGCATTGCTTTTGAAGTTTTTGATGTAACTATCAAAGTAGTCAAGATCCCTACTTTAGAAGACCTTGCAAAGGATGATGCTACTAATAAGAAAAAGGAATTATTTCATCAGAATGAAATAGCCAAAGAAGCTCTTATCAGCACCCTATCTGATAGTGAGTTTTCAAAAATAAAGAAGGTATATACAGCCCACAAAATAGGGAAGTATGTAGAAGACATATTTGAAGGATACAAAAAAGCAAAGGATGCACACAGAAAGCCATGGAAGAAAAGATACAATGCATTAGAGATGATGCCTATAAGAGCTTACAATCAAAGGATCAATGAAGCAATTGCTGGAATCAAGAACAATAGTGGAGAGATCTCAAAAGAAGACATAATGGACAAATCGATGACTACTCTCACTCCTGAATATGAAAACAAGATCAAAATCCTTTATGAGACCATGCAGCTTGAAATTTCAAGAGAGAGACCTTGATGAGAAAAATCTTACAGCCTTTGAGATTTCAAGATTGGAGACAGAACCTAAAAGTGAGACAACCTTCAAAGCAACAGTTCATGGTAAGAAATATGCAAACACTTCTGGTAATTTTGATGATGATGATGAAGAGAAAACACTAGATGATTTCATTGCTATGATTTCAAAAAGAGAAAAGAAAGGAAAAGGGAAATATGAAGGTTAATTGCCATTTAAATGATTTGCATGTAATAAGATTGGTCACTTTGCATCTAAATGTCCCTTAAGAGCTAGGAAGTTAAAAAATGACTACAAGCCCAAATTCTCTAAGGAATGTTACTATGTTGGAGATGGAGTTTTAGATGATGATTCAGCTGAAGAATAAATTGGATATATTGCTAACATAGAGAAAATGAACAATAAATCAGATCATGAAGATAAGAAAGAGAATCAAGAGCTAGCATTGATTTCAAAAGCTGATATAAGGATAGACTGGATTATAGATAGTGGTTTTTCACATCACATGACAGGTGATAAAGGTAGGTTTTTTTATCTGGACAAATACAATGGTGGCATGGTTAGATTTGGAGATAACACCCCTACACCCATAGTTGGTAGAGGAGCCATCACCTTGGATGGAAAGAATAGTATTGATGATGTTCTCTATGTAGATGTTTTGAAACATAACCTTCTTGGTGTTGGATAGTTACTTGGAAAAGGTTATCAGTTGGAGTTCAAAGATGACAAATGCATCATTAACAACAAGGATGGTGTTATGATTACATCAGGCTCAAAGACTAAAGGTAATGTTTTCCAACTCAATTCAGAAGCAAGTTGTTTTGTTGCTAAAGTTGATGATAGTTGGTTGTGGCATAAAAGACTATGTCATATCAATTTTGATAACATAGTAAAGATAAGAAATGTAAAGGCAGTAAGAGATCTACCTAGCATAGCAAAGCTATTTGATACTATATGCAGGGAATGTGTGATGGGAAAGCATGTGATAAATTCATTCAGGAGCAAGCATAATTCAATAGAGAAAAAGTTGGATCTGATTCATACAGACCTATGTGGTCCAACTCAAACAAGATCATACTATGGTGAAAGGAATTTCATTTTGTTTATTGATGATTATACTAGGATGATGTGGGTTTCTTTCTTGAAAGATAAGTCAGATGCATTTGAGAAGTTCAAAATATTCAAAGCTAAGGTTGAAAATGAATCTGGACTAAAGATAAAATGTTTGAGATCGGATAGAGGAGAATTCACCTTTGACAGATTCTATGAGTACTGCGAAGAACATGGAATAAAGAGATAGTTAAGTGCACCTAGAACCCCTCAGCATAATGGAATTGTAGAGAGAAGGAATAGGATCATCCTTGATATAGTGTGCACCATCATGATTGAAGGAAAAGTTGCACACATCTATTGGAGAGATTTGTTTAATACAACAATCTACACCATCAATAGATTTCAATTAAGGCCTAGCACTGACAAAACACCATATGAGCTATGGTTTGGTGATGTTCCCACACTAAAATATTTTAGAATCTTTGGAAGCAAGTGCTACATCAAGAGGGATGAAGCAGTAGGCAAGTTTGACGCAAGAAGTGATGAAGGTATTTTCCTTGGTTACTCTACTAAAATTAAAGCTTATAGATGTTTCAATTTAAGATTGAAAAAGATAATTGAAAGTGCTCATGTTAAGATTGATGAAAAATTTATGGTTCAAGAAAGATATCATGATTACTCACCCATGATTGAAGAAGAACCTAGACCCTCCACTAGTGAGACAATTATTGAAGAAATGTTTGACAGTATTGATGTGTTATTCAATGACCCTGAGATAAGTAAAGAAGAAACTCCTAAGAATAATGAGTTAGAATCACATAAGGTTCTAAATTTTACATCTAGAAACCATTCCAAGAAAGACATCATTGGTGATCAGAGCAGAAAAGTCCTAACAAGATCACAAGAAAAGAACTCAACTAGCAGTGAAGCGGTATGTTTACTATCTCAGATTGAACCTTTAAGTGTTGAAGATGCTTGTAATGATTCAGATTGGCATGATGCTATGAAAGAAGAACTTGATCATATTATTAAGAATGACACTTGGGAACTAGTCCCAAGACCCAGTAATAAGAATGTAATTGGAACAAAGTGGATATTGAGAAAAAAGATGAATGAAGATGGTACAGTAGTTAGAAATAAAGCAAGGTTAGTATGTAAGGGATATGTGCAAAGAGAAGGAATTGATTATTCTGACACATTTGCACCTGTGAGCAGATTAGAAGCTATTAAGTTGTTTCTAGCTTATGCTACAGTCAAAAACTTCAAATTTTATCAGATGGATGTCAAGTCAGCATTCTTTAATGGAGATTTGGAAGAAGAAGTATACATTGAGCATCCAGAAGGATTCACTTTATCAGACAAACCTGACATGGTATGTAGATTGAAGAAGGCCCTCTATGGACTTAAGCAAGCCCCTAGAGCATGGTATGAGAGACTAGATGGATATCTAACAAAGATTGGATTCAAGAAAGGAGTAGCAGACTGTAATTTATTCATAAGAGAGACATCTGAAGGTTTACTACTTGTAGCTATATTTGTTGATGACATTATCTTTGGAGGCAATGACAAACTTAGTGTTGAATTTGCTAAGGATATGCAAAATGAATTTGAGATGAGTATGATTGGTCCTATCAAATACTTTTTGGGACTAAATGTGCAACAAATAGAGAAAGGTATTTTCATTAATCAGTCCAAGTATGTGAAAGAAATATTGAAGAAATTCAAGATGGATGATTGCAAGCTAGTAGGGACACCTATGATCACAAGATGCAAGCTTACAAAAGAAGATGATTCTGATATAGTAGATATAACATTGTAAAAATATATGATTGGTAAACTCATTTATCTTACTCAAACAAGACTTGATATTTCAAATGCAGTTGGCATAGTTGGAAGATTTGTAGTACAACCTAAACAAAGTCACCTCATGGTAGTAAAAAGGATATTCAAATATTTGCAAGGCACTATAGACTATGGTCTATGGTATCCTAATTCAAAAAATGTTGAGCTTCATGTATACACTGATGTTGATTGGGTAGGATGCATAGATGATAGAAAGAGTACATCAGGTGGAGCAATTTTTCTTAGTGATAGACTTGTAACTTGGACAAGCAAGAAATAGAATTGTATTTCTCAGTCAACAACAGAAGTGAAGTATGTTGCAATAGCTTTGAATTGTTCTACAATTGTTTGGATCAAATAGATGATAAAGGATTTTGGTATTCAAATTG
The DNA here is from genome assembly GCA_027943335.1 of Chamaecyparis obtusa. Classification (NCBI taxonomy): domain Eukaryota; kingdom Viridiplantae; phylum Streptophyta; class Pinopsida; order Cupressales; family Cupressaceae; genus Chamaecyparis; species Chamaecyparis obtusa. The sequence continues at coordinate 1,699,736 of BSBK01001060.1, forward strand.
ATTATCTTATTGTTATTCACTGTGATAACACTAGCACTATCAATATGTCAAAGAACCCTGTGATGCATGCAAAGAAAAGGCACATTGACATCAAGTATCACTTTCTAAGAGAGAAAGTGGTAGAGAAAGAAGTCAAGCTAGACTATGTGAGTACTAAAGATCAACTAGCAGACATATTCACAAAGCCCTTACCAAAGGATACTTTTGAGTATCTCAGGGAGAAGTTGGGAGTACTTCCCTTCCCTGATTCTGCTTAGAAGAAAGGAGGAAAAGCATCAGTCTCAGGCACTGATGGATGGTTGACTACTCTACTTTTGGAGTAGTATCGGTGCTTAAACTAATTGGCACCATTTTCCATTGATGTCAAAGGGGGAGTAATATATAGTCATGAAAAATAGAAGTAAAAAGGTGGAGTAATATACTAAGGGGGAGTAGTATTCAGTTATGAAAGCAGTTCAGTTGAGGAAATGGAGAATGTTGGGAAATATTGCAGTAGATGGAGGACTCATCTTTGGGGGAATTTTGAAGAGGAAATGGAGAATGTTATAAAATAAATGTTCATTTGGATTGGTGGATTTTTTCATTCCATATGTTTCCATCAATCCCAAAGGGGGAGATTGTTGGAGATTTGCCAGCAGGCCAGTATTGATTGTATGTTTGTCATTGATGACAACATATGGAAATTAGCATGCGTGGAAGACTTATGTAGTCAAATTTACTATATTTAGCATGGACATGATATTAGCATGATATCATGGGCGCAGAGGTCAACTGTTAGTACAGACAATTATATAGCAAGCTTGTGTCAGCAGTGTTCCTAACAGAGTAATAGGCAGTGTTCTGTGTATGGTTGTCCATATAGTTATCATGGAGCCTTGTGCACTTGGATATATGTTGAAAACATATTATTGATGTTACATTCATGGAAAAAGAGTTTGATGATCAATCGAAGTGAAGTTATGTAGTCGCTATTCACTAGTAATAGTTTCTTGTGTTTATTCAAAAGAGCCAATAGAGATTTTATTAGTTCTAGAGTTGTACCTATCATTTGGGTATGCACCCTTGGATTTAATCTTAGAGAAGAATAAGTGATGTTTGGTTAAGAGCACATGAAGTAATTCAACTTGAGGAGAAAGATCCAATTGTTTTGGTAGAGCCGACAGTGTAGAGCCGACTACATTGTTATTGGAGTTTGTTATGACTTCTCTAATATAATTTCAAGGTGGTTCTAACAGGCCAACTTGATTATATCATTTAGAGCAAAGATATTTATAGGCAGACATTTGTGATTGCTTGAGAGTGGTTCATAGTTGATTAAGAAGAGCAGAGCAAAGTCTGCAAAGTTTTGAGCCATCAGAAGAAGGTCTATGTGACCAAGTAAAGTATTTGTGCTATACATTGGAACTGATCTAGATAGCAGGTCAAAGCACAATTCACCAAGATCCAGATATAGTGTGTATCTATTAAATAGAAGGTTGTAGCCTTCACCCCTTTGAGCAGTGTGCTCTTAGATAGTGCATCCTCTCCCCTAATAGGGACTATTGTAAAAGACTTCTAACAGGGTCCGACCCTTGACCACGTCTACTGTACTAAATATATTGTAAAGAAACTCCTAAAAGGGTTAAGGATCTTCTAACAAGGATCATAATACACTAGTGTAGAATATTAGTGGGTGTCAATTCCCACTGGGGTTTTTACCTATTTGGGTTTCCCTGTAACCAAAATATTGTGTTGTGTTCAAGTGCTCATTCATTGTGTTTATGCTTTATGTTTAAGTATACTTAATTGATAAAGAATTGAAACCTATAGATAATTGATTCACCCCCCCCCTCTCAATTATCTCTTGGGACTATTCCTAACAAATATGTCATATTGGTCTAATTAGGTCTAATTGGGTCTAATTAGGTCCTAGTTGGGTCTAATTAGGTCTAATTGGTCCTAATAGGTCCTAGCCAAATCTAGCTAGGTCTAATAGGTACTAATAGGTCATAGTTAGGTCTAGTTAGGTCTAATAGGTCCTAATACCTGTCTAGTTAGGTCTAATTAATAGATAGTTAAACCTCTAATTGGTCGAGGAATAATACCTATCTAATAGGTCCTAATAGGTCAGGTAATTGGTCCTTATTGGTCTAATAGGTCCTAATAAGTCCTAGTTAGGTAGATAGTTAGGTCAAATTCCATTCCTAATTGGTTAAATAGGACCAAATAGGTCTACAGTTAGGTAGATAGTTAAGTCTAATAGGTCCTAATTGGTCTAGTTACCTATTTAATTGGTCCTAATAGGTATAGTTAGGTCTATTTGCACCCAATAGGTCCTAATACATCTAATTGGTCAGACTAACAAGTCCTAATAGATCTAATTGGTAGGACTATAATAGGTCAGACTAATAAGTCCTAATAGATTTACATGATGAACATTAAGAAAAGTCTTGACCATCTACTTAAAATATCTAGAGAGAAACATCTTAGACATACCTTGTTCCTGATGATAATATCTTTTTCATGATTCTTCACGTAGTCTTTGTTCAATCCCTTCTAAATAATGTCATGTACTTTTGTTTAACCTTCTCTTTTTTATTTCCCATCACAACTTAGAAAATTTTTCCATGCAAAAATGTCTTCCTTCTCCTAAATGAAAATTATTTTATAGCTTTCAAATTAATGAAATGAAAAAAATATAAATTTATTTATACCTAATCCTTATTAACCAGAAATGACACCAAAAAGGCCAACCTAAGTTTCTATTGAAAGTCAAACTTGACTTTCGATTGAAACGAACTAGCTTTTGATCGAAAGCAATTTAGTAATGACTAAAATTTTCATTTTTCATGAAAGTACTTTCGATCGAAGTCAAAAGTTTCAATTGAAAGTACTTTCAATTGAAAGTACTTTCGATCGAAAGTCAAAAGTTTCAATCAAAAGTACTTTCTATTGAAAGTGCCTAGTTTAGGCCATGGTTGCAAGTTTTGAAGAAATTCTAAGTGTTAGAATAACTAAGAGGGGGGTGAATCAGTTATCCAGTGTCCCAATACAAAATGTATAATTCAAAACAACTTCTTCAATTTTTGCTCCTCGGTAAATACTAATTACTTTCACTATCTGTGCTTTTACCGATTACTAGTCAAATACTATAATAGTTACTAATCAAATCTAACATGTAACATGCAAAGTATGATTACAAACAAATATCACAATCAACACATAACATGAGATTTAACATGGAAACCCTGTAAAGGGAAAAACCACCTGGGACTGGCAACCCAAAATTGTTCACTCTTCTGAAGTGAGATCGGTTAAGACCCAACCCTGTTAAAGGTTTACAAACACACTGTCAGGTGTGACCTTGTTAGAGGATTTTAGACTAGAAGTTATCATCCAACCAGCATTCACTATGGGGTTGACAGGATAAAAATGTTCATTCTATGAATGATACATCATAAGACTTTCAGAGTCCACTCGGTTAAGAGATTTTGACTGTATACAATGGTTAAATATGTAACAGTTAATGACCTAACTTAAAACAACTTCAATTGCATATTACAAATCAATATTCAGTCCTAACAAATCCTTCTGACCAATATTTCACTTCAGATTTAATACTATATCAACTTATTATCCGTCAGTAATTGCTCTTTGTAGCTCGGTAATTATTCTATAGCTCGGTTCTCAGTAACTAGTATGATCAGAATGCATTACAACCTTGTTTAGGTGATATTCCTATAGTTTCTACTTCTTTTGGCATCCTTCATAATGAAATTCTATTCTCTTATATAAATGGGTAAATCATTTTCTTCTCCACCATCAGATTTTTCCACTTAACCACATTCATAGATTTTGTCACTTCAAACTTTCTCAGCTGACCTGTCAATAACACATTTCAATCTGCTTCGTTAGATCTTCCTTTAATTTTTTTAGCCATTGATCTTCATAACAAACATTATCTGTTATCACTGAAATCGAGGTACTTTACAGCTCATCAATCTTATCAGCTAAACTAATCATTTAGTTCATTTTGTTCTGTTCAGTTAACAAAGAAATGTGTCAGTGAAAACTGGTTGATTAATATTGTGATTGGTATACACTACACTCCATCGGTGTATACTAGAATTGCTTCATTTACCGACAACACTGCTTTGTTTCTTTTAGCTCTATACTTTATCATAGATGAATGCAACATAATAAAGTCAATATCATCAAGTCATAGAATCATCAACAAGTTACTCAATGTGTTCCTTATCCTCATCTATCATGTACATCTTTTCCTCATGTAGATTTGTCTGTTCTTCATCTCTTTCACCTTTCTTCAGATGTCTCAGTATAGTAACTTACAAGATAAGTGTTGTCAAACTAGTTGACATCAATGACAACATAATACTGATTTAATCATATTACATATCTAATCAGCAACTCCTCAGTGATCTTTAATCATGGATTCTTCAATCAGATTCCAAATCAGTTGTAGTCCAACAATCTCTCCCTTTGGCATTGATGGCAACTCAAGTAATATGAAATGTACCATACACATACCAAACATATATTCTACAAATTTGTGAAAAAAATGTTGCAAGTCAAATAGACTTAATATGTTTAATCACTACGTTACTAAATAGTATTAGATACTACAACTTTACCATTCTGTAGTTGTGATCTTTTCAGTTCTCTTATTAGTTCTCCTATTCCTGCTTCTATTCTCTGTAACTAATCTTCAATACTCTGTCTCATTCAGATTGTCTCTCCCTTAGATAGTTCTCATCAATGCTTGTCCCTTTTCATATTAGTTATCTCTCCCTTTGACAACAATGCCAAAAAAAAAATCAATTTTGTCATCCTCTGTATCTCAGTATACTAATATTCCAATAGGTTCAAGTTCTCAAACTTAATCACAACCTTGAACATGATTCAAAGTGTGAACTATGCTACATCAACATGAATGATCTTCTGATAAAAGTAGGCTGATACAACAACCAGATCACCTTAGTGACTGATAGACAGGGGACGGACCCCAAGTCTAGTCCTCAAGTATTCAAATATGTCCTTCGGTAGAGGCTTTGTAAAAATATCTGCAAGTTGTTCTTTAGATGTGACAAAATCTAACCTCACTTGCTTATCTTGCACTTTTTCTCTTAAGTAATGATACTTAATAGATATATGCTTTTTCTTAGAGTGCATCACAAGATTCTTTGAAATATTAATAGCACTAGTGTTGTCACAATATATAATCATCGGGTCAGTGATTACCTCATTCATCCCTTCCAACACTTGTTTGATATATGCAATGTTTGAACAGTTAGTAGTAGCAGCAACATACTCTACTTTAGCTATAGATTGAGAAATACAAGCCTTCTTTTTACTTGTCCAAGCTACAAGTCTTTCACCAAAGAAAAATGCTCCTCCAGTGGTGCTTTTTCTATCATCCACATTTCCAGCCCAATCAGCATCAGTGTAAACTTTCAGTTCAAACTTCCCTTCCTTAGGATACCATAATCCATAATTCTTTGTTTTCTTCAGGTATCTTAAGATCTTTTTAGTATCTATCATGTGTGATTCTCTAGGATTAGCAGAAAATCTTGCAACAATTCCCATAACATGTGCTATATCTGGTCTACTGTGAACTACATACATTAGCTTACCAATCATGGATCAGTAAAGTGTCTAGTTTACCTCTCTAGTTTCATCCTCCTTTGTCAATTTGCATCCAGTAGCCATCAGTGTTCCCACAAGTTTAGCATCTTCCATGCCAAATGTCTTTAGTACTTCCTTTATGTATTTAGATTGTGTGATAAATATTACATCACTCTGCTGAATCACTTGTAGTCCAAGAAAGAACTTAATCTCTCCGAACATAGACATTTCAAATTCCTTTTGTATTTCATCAACAAATGTCTTACATACAAGCTCTAACCCTCCAAAAATAATATCATCAACAAATATTTCAGCAATGATAATAGTATCATTAATATCACCTTTCATATACAGATTGTTGTTTTCACTTGTTCTAACAAATCCAATACTTAACAAGTAAGTATGCAATCTTTCATACCATGCTCTAGGTGCTTCCTTCAAGCCATACAAAGCTTTATGTAATATACATACCATGTCTTTATTTTTCGGATCAACAAATCCTTTAGGTTGTTCGATGTAGACCTCTTCTTCAAGTATACCATTCAGAAATGCTGACTTCACATCCATTTGATAGACTTTGAATTTCTTGTGTGCAGCATATGCAAGTAGCATTCTAACTCCTTCCAATCTAGCAATAGGTGCAAATGTTTCACCATAGTCAATGCCTTCTTCCTGTGTGTATCCCTTGCATACCAATCTAGCTTTATTTCTTGTGACTTCACCATTTTCATTCAATTTACTCTTGAATATCCACTTAGTACCGATAACATTCTTATCTTTAGGTTGAGGTACTAAGGACCAAGTTTTGTTCTTCTCTATTTTCTCTATTTCCTCCTTCATTGCATTAACCCATTCTTCATTATCTAATGCAACTTTCACATTTTTAGGTTCAAATTCACAAACTAAACATATACTTTGTCTTGTTTTGCTTCTAGTTTGCATTCTAGCATGTCTGTCTCCAATGATTTGTGTCTCGAGATGATGTCTTCTAACAAAACTAGCCAAATTTTGATTTCTCCTTTCTTGCTCATCCTATTCAGGGTCATTTCCTTGCTCGGTAGCTCCATCTTGTTCATCGGTTTGTATTGCATGTTGTCCTGTATTGTTTCCCTGCTGACCAGTTGTCACAGCTTGCGGCGTCAGTAGATACTCTGGATATTCAATGTAAGTAAATCTATCATATTCTTGCATTTCCTTTGCACTTTCCTCTATGTTCTTGTCATCAAACTCATCAACATGAACATTAGTACTTTCAACTATCTTATTTCTAACCTTATTCAAAAATTTATATGCTTTACTTGTAGAGGAATATCCCAGAAATATCCCTTCATCTCCTTTAGAATCAAATTTTCCATTTCTTTCATCTTTCAAAATAAAGCATTTACTTCCAAAAATTCTAAAATAACTTACAGTAGGTTTGTGTCCAAACCATAGCTCATAAGGTGTTCAATTGGTGTCCTTCTTTAGTTTTACTTAGTTAAGAACATACATAGTTGTATTGACAGCTTCCCTCCAATATATCTGAGCAACATTCTTTTGTATCATCAATGTTCTAGCACAGTCAATTATAGACCTATTCCTTCTTTCAGTAATGCCATTTTGCTGAGGTGTCCTTGGTGCATAGACGTGTCTTTTAATTCCATGCTCATTACAAAAATTAGTAAATTCATCAGAGATAAATTCACCTCCTCTATCAGATCTTAAGCATTTTATTTCTTTTCCAGTTTCTTTCTCTACCTTAGCTTTATACCACTTAAACATTTTATAGGCTCCAAATTTCTCTTTCAGGAACATAACAGTCATCAATCTAGTATAGTCATCAACAAAAAGAATAAAATATCTATCACCAGAACAACTCTGAGTTCTCATAGGACCACATAGATCGGTATGAACCAACTAAAGTATCTTCTTTGTTGAGTAGTCTTTACTTTTAAAGCTAGACTTAGTCATCTTACCTTTTTGACATTCATGGCACATGGCATGATCAGGTTTTGTCAAGTTAGGCAATCCTCTAACTCTTTTCTTTTTACTAATCTTGATCATGTTGTCAAAGTTCACATGGCATAACCTTCTGTGCCACAACCAAGCATCTTCATCCTTTATTAACAAACAAGAAGACTGGTCCATATTAAGATAGAATAGATTACCTCTAGATTGAGTACCAATTCTGACAAGTCTTCCTTCATCATCATAGATCTTCACCTTTTTTCTCTCAAAAGCTAGTTGGTGGCCTGAATTGTTCATCTGAGCCACACTTAACAAATTATAGTTCAATCCATCTACCCATTATGCATTTTCACATTGTATTTTTTCATTGATCATTAGTGAACCTTTACCTCTTACCATACAAGGTGCATCATTTCCCATTCTCATAGATCCTCCATTATATTCAACAAGATGATCAAACTTCTCTACATCACTGGTCATATGATGTGTACAGCCACTGTCTATGATCCATGTATCATTTCTGCTTACTTTAGAGATCAGTGTTGTCTCTTCATGTTTCTCTTCTTCCTCTGAGTCATCTTTCATTGCAACAAATACAACTTCTATATCATCATCAGAATTAGATTCAGTTTCAATATCTTCAACTATGTAACATACCTTTTTGCCTTTATCATCTCAGTTGTCTTTGTTGTTGTGTCAGTAGCCTCTGTTGACTCTTCTCCCATAGCTTCCTTCAGATCGGTCTTTAGATCTATCATCATCTTTCTTCTAAGGACATCTAGCAACGATGTGGTAGAATTCTTTATAGTTAAAACATGCCAAAGGTAGCTTACCTCTATACCTTCCTTTTCCTTTGGGCAATCTTCTGGCCATAAGAGCTTCAAGCTCATCAAGTTCACCATCGATATTATCATCACTATCATAATTCTTACTATTCCTACTAGACTTTCCAATCTCCAAATAAGACATGAAAGAGGATTCAACAGAAGGAACAACACTATTATCAAAGTTGTTTAATTCAAAGGTTGTAAGTTTACCAATCAGAGTGTCAAGAGCAAGGTTGGATGTAGCTCTTGTTTCATGAATTGCAAAGATCCTGATTGCATAAACTGGCCGCAAAGTTTTGAGAATCTTGCTTATCACTGTTTCATCATCAATCACTCCATCAGATGCTCTAATAGCATGTAGTGCCTCTTTTAGTCTATTTGAGTATTGTACAATGTTCTCACCTTCTTTCATTCTCATATCATCAAATCTGCCTCTTAGGCTTTTAGCTCGGGCTCTTTTGACATTCAGATCTCCACTGTATATCAGATTTAACTTGTCCCACATTTTCTTAGTAGTATCACAACCCTTGATGTCTTCAAATTCAGCATCAGTATAGGTAGCAACAAGTTCCATCATAGTGATATTGTGTTCATGCCTATCCTTCATTTGATCAAGAGTTAAGGGACCAATGGGTAGTTGTATGTAGCCATTATCCATCAAATCTAGTGCAGAATTCCCAATTCCAGATATGTGTAGCTTCATCCAGCTTTGCCATACTATAAAGTTCTCTTTATTCAGCTTTGGTACTTCCCTCTTATACATCTTGAGACCTTTATGCTTAAGTCCTTAAAACTCTATTCTAAGTAACCACTGGTCTAATACCAATTGTTAGAATAACTGAGAGGGGGGTGAATCAATTATCCAATGTCCCAATACAAAATGTATAATTCAAAACAACTTCTTCAATTTCTACTCCTTGGTAAACACTAATTACTTTCATTGTTTTTGCTTTTACTGATTACCAATCAAATACTATAACAATTACCAATCAAATCTAACATGTAACATGCAAAGTATGATAACAAACAAATATCACAATCAACAGATAACACAAGAGATTTAACATGGAAACCCTGTAAAGGGAAAAACCACGTAGGACCGGCAACCCAAAATTGTTCACTCTTCTGAAGTAAGGTCGGTTAAGACCCAACCTTGTTAAAGGTTTAAAAACACATTGTCAGGTGTGACCTTGTTAGAGGATTTTAGACTAGAAGTTATCATCCAACCAACATTCACTATGGGGTTGATAGGATAACAATGTTCATTCTATGAATGATACATCATAAGACTTTCAGAGTCCACTCAGTTAAGAGATTTTGACTATATACAATGGTTAAATATGTAATAGTAAATGACCTAACCTAATACAACTTCAATTGCAGATTACAGATCAATATTCAGTCCTAACAAATCCTCCTGACCAATATTTCACTTTAGATTCAATACTATATCAACTTACTACCCATCGGTAATTGCTCTTTGTAGCTCAATAATTGTTCTGTAGCTCGGTTCTCACTAACCAGTATGATTAGAATGCATGAAAACCTTGTTCACATGATATTCCTCTAGTTTCTACTTCTTCTGGCATCCTTCATAATGAAATTCTATTCTCTGATATAGATGGGTAAATCATTTTCTTCTCCACCATCATATTTTGCCACTTAACCACATTCATAGATTTTGCCACTTCAAACTTTCTCGACTGACATGTCAATAACATGTTTCAATCTTCTTCCTTAGATCTTCCTTTAATTTTGTTAGCTGTTGATCTTCATAACAAACATTATCTATTATCACTGAAATCGAGGTACTTTACAGCTCATCAATCTTATCAGCTAAACTAATCATTTCGTTCATTTTGTTCCACTCGGTTAACAAAGAAATGCATCAGTGAACACTGCTCGGTTAATACTATGATCGGTATACAATACACTCTGTCAATGTATACTAGAATTGCTTCATTTACCGACAACACTGCTTTGTGTCTTTCAGCTCTATACTTCATCATAGATGAATGCAACATAATAAAGTCAATATCATCAAGTCATAGACTCATCAACAAGTTACTCAATGTGTTCCTTATCCTCATCTATCATGTAGATCTTTTCCTCATGTAGATTTCTCTATTCTTCATCTCTTTCACCTTTCTTCAGATGTCTCGGTATAGTAACTTACAAGATAAGTGTTGTCAAACTAGTTGACATCAATGACAACATAATACTGATTTAATCATATTACATATCTAATCAGTAACTCCTCAGTGATCTTTAATCATAGATTTTTCAATCAGATTCCAAATCAGTTGTAGTCCAACACTGAGAATTTCATGCCTTCAAGCCTCAAGCGCGGTGATCAAATGGAAGAATAAGAAGACATCCTTTTGCATACAGTAAGTACTCAGAACTAGCTTTCTAACAATTATATATTTGACTATTTTTGAATTTATTATGTGTATGGTTTTTTACGTTATTCGAATGTATGTTTTTTATGAAATATAAATCTTTGAGTTTGACGTTAAATGAAAAATAGTTAAAAAGGGAAAAAATAAATTGAAAAATAACAGTGCCCTCCATATTTGAGTCTACTTTCTATTAGAAAAAAAATATTTGAAATTTGATAAATACACAACATGTTATAAGCTATGTAGTTAATGTATGTCAAAATTATGGTTTAGTCAACTTCAAACGTTAATAAAATATGCAATAATTATGATAATGTCATCAAACAAATTGCATGCCCTCTGTATGGATGTTATGAAACTAAATTTGAAAGAATCACATTCATATCTATTATACAAAAAAAGTTATGCTCTATGAAAACAATGTTACTATTTGAAAATGATGTTTTCAGCACCATACTAGTTTCCGTTAGAGAGAGAAAAAAGTATTCAAATAAATTGTTAAAAAATATAATTAGAATCTAGACAAAAAATCCTAAAAGACTCTAATTTACTAAATCCTTTGATTTTCAACAGTTCAATGGCAATATGCATCCAAATCTGAAATTTTTTCTCAAAATGTAGAGTTCAGTGTCCGTTCAGTCAAAAAACTTTAACCCACTATTGTGGGTTCACCCCTATGTGTTGGATCAAAGTCATCCTACGACAAAGATGGGTGTAAAGAGAAAGAAAGAAAATAATAAATGGTTTCTATAGGGTGTATTGACTTATGCATGTCAATCCATGAGATTGTGCAAGATCCTTGTCAAAGGGGTTCAGGTTCCTCCATATGTAATTCATTTATCTTATGTTAGCTAAAAATTACAAGATATGTATGCTAAAAATTTCATAGTAGACCACATGAACAATATGCAATCATCATAATCATTGTATATTTTTTTATTCTATACTTTTCCTTTATCTCGATTGAGCAGGATCCTCAACAAAAGGGTTGATGATGCTTGCACTCAATTACATATTTACACCAAGGGTGACATAATCACACAAAATATAAACATGTAATCAACACCAACAATAGAGCATCATAAGAATTACATTTTTGGTGCAGGAGCACCTAGGCTAGCCTCCTAATCCTATGTCATTTTGGCTTGTATCTGACATTATTCAAGTCAGAGTTGTGAGTTGATTTGTGTGTTTGATTTGGACCTTAGAAGGTCTTGCAAGAATGTGGACTAGGTGAGTTAGTGTTAGGACTATGGTCACCAATTAGTCATTGTTAGTTGTTATGGTTAGCTTAGGCTTAGAAGTCTAAATTTTGGATTTGAGTTTATTAATGTGTTCTAAACACATGAGAGATGTAAGAAAGATGCTTTAAGGTCATTTATGATGTTATTTCTAGGAACTACATGGCATAGAGGTCCTATATTCTAGTTGGCCTAATGAATGTAAAAGATGCCAAAAGTTGTCATGACAACATTGGTAATTTATTGCAAATGTTGCATGCAACTCGACAACATTGGATTCCTTAAAAGATAGGAGTATGGATGAACTAACATGGCATAAAAACATGTATAATGACATCTAAGACTCTCTCAGGCTTGAATCCCAAGGTAGAGAGTATTGTAATCAATTTTTTGAATAAGTGAAGCAACTCTGCAATTCTGGTTATGTGAGGATACTGAGCTTTATTAAGTAACAATACTATTATATGGATTGAAAGCTTTGTTTTAGTGTTAGATTTGTGTTTATAGGATAGTTTTAAGATTTTCATTCTATAAGAAAGTGGCTTTGAGTTGATTTAGTGTCTTGAATAAGTAGATTAAGGTCTAGAGGGTTTCTTGGTCCTATCCTGACCAGTTTGTCTTTCTATGGCTCCCCCATGAAATCTAGCCACAGGATCTTCCCAAGGGTAGATGAATTTTTTAGGGGAGCCATTGGTTTGTATATATTTAGTTTTAGGAGTCATGAAGATTTGAGTTGCTATTTCTAAGATCACTCCCTAGGTGAGCTTAGAGTGCCCAGTTAGAGGTTTGACAATGAAGATTTGAAGATTTCTCGCAAGGGATTGAGGTACAATACTGAATAATCATAGTTACAAGTGGGATATGATCATATCATGTCGTGTTAGGAGGATTGAGAACTCACCAATCTATTTGATTGAGATTTGAGCAAGAAACCAGTAAGGTCCTAAAAACTAGGCCTATTAGCCCTATTTGACCTAGATAATAAGAAGCATGTGTACGGACCTTGTCAAGGGCTACAAGGAATTAGGCCTAATTAGGCCTCCTCAAGACTAAATCTTGAACCCGGTAGAAAATGTCTTGGAGATCCTTCAAGATGGATCCAAATGGAATTAATATGAATGATTTTGAAGTATTTGACACCCCTACAATGAATTTCATATTTTGTGTGAAGATGGCACTTAGAGCCTTCTAAGTGTAGGAGAAAGCATTGGAGTAATAACAAGGTGATTGTCCTTCAAGGTTAACCACAAAGGGTTTAACTTTTAGAGAAGAGTTTTTAAAGGTCTTAGTTAATCATCTAAGCCTATTGAGATCCTAGAGGTGATTAGGGTCCTTTAAGAAGACAAGCAAGGTCTTCTTAGCACTTGTGCAAGCACACCTAGAAGCACATACACCAATTTTTAATTTGGTAAATAATAAATACATTAAATATATGAGTAATAATAGAAACATATGTATCATAAATCATCATCCATCACATGGCTAATAAATGGTCCACATTCCATAAATAAACACAAAGTTCAAAAAAATGTCACAAAAAATGAGGGCTATTTGACATTATCTCTATCTCCACTCCTAGGGGTGGCATGGTTCTACTATTAGGACATGCTAGACATGGAACATGACTTAAAAAAAATTAAAATGTACATCATAAATTTCTTATGTAATGGTTGTTGGAAACTGCAAATGAAGCAATTTGTGTATTTTCATTGATGTCAAACCTTAACTGGTAAGACTATTGCTATCTAAGAAAGTACTATATCTATTTTATTGTTGAGAAGGATTAGGGAAAAGGCGATAACAATAGCACCTAAGGAAAGGTTGAGCTATCTTGATACTTCAATGGGTACTTGATTATGTGGCACAATGATAAGATAATGTATTTCTTATCTAAGTGAGAAGCAAGACTAAACACGTAGGCTTAACCGAGCAAAAGTGAAGAAATATAGTTTAAGCTGAGTGATGTTAGTGTCGACCAAGCCAATATATGCCAAGTGTAGTACCTCCATATTTTTCTTTTAGTTTATCAGTGTCGTACTCTTTTAGGCCACATTGCATGTGTGCATTATTGGATATTGTTTCAGTGATTGTGGATTTATCTGGATTATGTTTATGCTATGATGATATGTGATTTCATATTTAGATGATTATGTTATTATGATGTGATGTTTCATGTTTCAGTTGGTTTATGATATACTTACCCCATAATAGCATGTGTATGGTGTTTATATGTATGTATCTGTATTATGTGTCTTTATCGTAGAGGGTGGAGGCGTAGTTACTCACTTTGTCAAGATCCACACGACTGACCATACCCTATCATTGCTTGTTATATGTTGTATGTACATGCTTTGTTTGGTGATGAAAGGTTTGTAGGTATAGGGCATCATCTTCCCTGAATTGGCAGGAGTGAGCGTGCCCATAAAATACTCGTCTCAATGGTAAAGAGGGGAGATGACAGATGGACCCAAAACCCAATCCTTAGCCTATTTATCATAATTGTTGGATAAAGTATCGGTTGACTACCTTGCCTGAGTTTGGTCAGGTTGACCTAATTCATGGATCTCGTCTTGTGAGTTTGTATGATGCATGAATGTTCTTGAAATATTGCTTTGATTTAATTATTTTGCTATGGTTATTTTAATTAATAATATAGTGGGAAAATAATGATTAAAGTATTTCCTATGTCTTTGAATAATTATTAATTAATTAAAAATCAAATATGAGAATATTTGAATTTAATTAATTAATTGTGCTAAATTATGATTTAATATGTTTTATTAAATTGTTAAAATTGGTGCATGATTTAATTGTGTGACAATTATTAAATAATTTAAATGTGGAATTTTTATATTACATGTGCTTTATTGATTTATGTGAAATTGGATTTCATAAAATAACTTGTAAATAGAATTCTATGTTGAGTTGTGCAAAAATAATATATTTTATAATAATTAATTGAAATTTTCCCTCAACTCAAAAAAAAAAAGAGGAGTTTGAATAGGAGTTGTTTGGTGACTCATTAGGGTTTGCATGATAGGTGGATTCTGATTTTCTATTTGGGAAAAATTTGCATTCATTTGTGGGGAGAGGTTTTGGTTGGAGTTTTCATTTTTTTGGGAGAGAGAGCATTTTTGGAAAAATTGGTGTTTTTTGTGTTCTTGTGAATTTGGAGTGTGATTGATTTTTCTAGGTGAAGAGTATTTGCATCTGGAATTGAATTCTACATAACCTGCGATTCAGAGTTGCAGGATTGAGCTTCTACATTTTAGATTTGGGAGATTCAACAACCTACAGACAAATCTACATCAAATTTATCGCATTAGAATTGAGGTAGGGTTTTGATGAATTTTTCCAGTATTTATACCTGTAGAATCTATTTATCTTGCTATGTCTGCTTGATATTAAAAGTTAGATCTATTTTCTGGTTATGCTTTCAATTTTAGGGTTAAGAAAACTCTTAGAAATGTATTTTCATGATTTTATAATTACATGGCATAGTAGGGAAATGCTGGCAAAATTTTGAGAGAAAACTCATTCAGGATCACTTAGAAAATGAAAAATTAAACTGGCTATAGTTGAAACTATTTATTAGACAAAATAATTAAATGGGTTGTTCTCAAAAATTCAATTTGAGTTGAAAAAAAAGCATTATGTGTAAAAAATTTACATCTCTGTCAAAAATGACAATCAAAGAAAAAAAATTTACCACAGTGAAAATAATTGCATGACCAATTATATATTGATAAATTTGTATTTGGGTTGCAAAGTGTGGAAAGAAAACAAATTAGGAATAAGACAAAACTATTTGTTGTGTAGAGGAAAATTTTCCATTTCTGGTAATTTTCTGTAGATCTGTCATTTTCCATTTACGAAAATTTTTAAGTTTAGAAAAAAGTGTTAAAAAAAAAAATATTATAAAAAGATAAATTTTGCATGTTAAAAGTGCTTTGGTGATGCACTTTATTTGTTTATTTTTAGAAACTGTATATATATAAAAAATAATAATTATATATATTAAAAAAAATTGAAGGGAGGGCACGGGTTCCAACCCCGTATCCCCCCTGTCTTCCTCGGAAGCTGTGCGTTTGAAAGCATTGTTGGAAAGGAGTTAATAAAAAAAAATATGATTTTGCATGTGTGTGTGGGGCGGGGGTCTCAATCCCCAAACCCCACGGTAGTTGTACTGTCGGTGGTACATAGTACCATCTATAGTGCAAGCACTGCCGACAACACTGTGTGTCGTGCACGGCAGGGCCGTGGGCGCAGTTCCCTTAGCGGGCCCCCACGTGTTCTTTGTTATGAATTTTGTTTTTATTTAAAGTTTTGTTATTAATAATTTTTTATATTAATAAACTTTGTTATTATTAAATTTTGATATTAATAAATTTTGTTATATCAAATTTTGATATTAATTAATTCTGTTATATTAAATATATTTAGTATAAAATTTTGTTTTGTGCATAATTAAATTAGGTGTTTATGTTATTCTATGAAAATTAATTAATAAGTTAAATTAGTTAATTTTCTTAGTATTTTAAAAAAAAATAAAAAATTTAAGCCTTGCTAATATAATTTTGTTTATTAGCTTAAATAAATTTTGTATTTGGGTTTCCATTCACTCTAGTAGTTTTCTTTTGATAATTATTACTTGGTAATACTAATTGGGTAATGGTACTCTAAATATAACTAAGTATTGTTTAGTGAGCTTTTAATAAAGTATAATTAAATTCAAATGGCAATTTGCTCAAATTTTATTAACCGGTTTGGTTACGAGATTATTATGTTACCATGTCTAGGAATGATATGAATGATGTTTAAATTCTATCACTAATATGATTTCAATTAGATGTTCAAACTGAATTTTTGCTTAGTAATGAATGTATAGGTTATCTGATGTTGTTACGTGCATTATTTTCTACTGAAATTGGTTGTTTTCCATAGTATGACTTTTATCTTTCCTGTATGTTTGGGTTATCAGTGTTATGGGATCTAGATGACCTAGGAAAGACAGAGGCCTGGGAATTGTCTTTTGATCATGCTGTTTATCATGTTTGGCGTGAGTGTGTATTCTATATTTTCCAGTTGACCTTATAGGCTCTTGTTGTTTTATGAGACTCAGTGATTAGGATTATGTAGTCAATCCTGACATTTGTGATGAATTTGGATGTGTGACTAGCTATTTTATCTAAGTTTTGATCTAGGAGAGATCTATGAGCCTAGGGTAGTTTACCTAGATATGTGTTAAGAGGTGGCTTGCAATAAGCGCCAGGGCCCTCAAGTGGCTGTTGTTGATCACTTATTGTAAGTTATTATAAACAAGTGATAACCTAAATTAAACTAAGGGAAATAAGTGAACCTAATAAGATAGTTTCCTCTCCCATGCTTGAGTGCTAGTACAGACTAAGATGAGGATGAGATGATGCTTGCCACCTATTGAGGTGTGTGTTCTGGCATAGTTAATGGCTTTGTCAGTACGGGAAGTCATTGATTCCGTGTATGGTCACTTGAGTGCCGGGATCCAAAGAGATTACCAGCATGAGTCTCAAGGGTTAGACATACATGATGACACTTTCTTACACATAGTCTAGTTATCCTACATGGTCGATTGCCTCTGGATTAGTGAGTCATACCTTTCACTACTTTTGTTGACCTTGAGTTAGTAAGCTATCGAGATTCCTTTCCTAGCAATGTTTCCCGATTTGACTTGATTATCTGATTGGGGTCCGATGTTATCTCCTTAGCACGGTGGGGTAGACCTTTGTGGTTCTACACGGATGGGTGGTAGTGATTCTTTACCATTCAAGATTTGACATCCTAGTACCAGTTCTTGATGGTGTCTTCTCAGTTGGTTTCCTTATGTTACTTCTTCATTGATGTTCTTATATACTTATTCTTTATTGTAAATCTTGTATTAGAGTATCGCATGTGATACCTATTCTGGACATTGTAATTTAGTTGTTAGAAAGACTAATGCATACCCTGTGACATGTGCAGTGCATTTATGTTTATTAGAATTAATGATTGTTCATGAGATGTAAACATTAAGATGTAATTGTTGTATTTATTTTATCGAATCAATTGTTGATGTTATTTAATGTGTTATGTTAGTAAGTAATACTACGTCATGGGACCCATTAGAGTTGTAACTTGTGTTTACGATGTGTGTTATGTGAGATAATGGTTATTGCTTCATGTAATTGTATATCTTAAATGTTAACTTTAGAAAAAATAAAATTGTTCACCAAACTTAGTATCATGTTCTAGGTTAGTTTCTTTTGGGTTCCCTGGCGGTGCATTATATTAAGTAAATTCAATGTTGATCGAACATTAGTTTATTACCGAGGAAGACATCATTAGCTGAGGAAACAATTTCAATGGTGACTGGGCTACACAATGATGACCGAGGAGTTGAACATGGTATTGACTGAGCGTCAGTAATTTACATTTGAGGAAGAATTCAGATTCCTATCCAACATTGTTAAATTCTTGGGTTATGTAAATCATGTTGAATTTATTTATTGAATGTATGGAAGCATTTAATGCACTGTAATCCATTTTATTGTAATTCCATAAAGAGATTAGAGATGTTTCTAGAAGGATGGATGAAGAACATAATGTTGGAAGGATTCAATGAATTTGACCTAACCCTAAAATATACGAAGGAGATTAAGTGACAAAATTTGGATTGACCTATCGAAGAGGTATTAAGGAAACCTAAGTGTGAGGTTGAAATAGTATGTTGGAGTTGTTATTGTTATTGAATTAATAAGAAGAAAAGGCTAAAGGAGAAGGAGTTGTGATTTCTTGAAGGGATTTCTGAGTAGATCAGTAATGGAGATGGAAATGGATCTTAGTCAGTAAGCTAGCATATATTTTTAAGAATTGAATTTGTTATTTGCAAAGTGAGTTGTATGTTTTCAGATCAAATATTGTTGTTACTTTCTAACCATTGTATCAGTTTAAATCCTTTAATCAAGTTTGCATTCTAATGGAATGTACTTGAGTCCTTTAACAAGGTGCATTCCTAATAGGGTGGTTGAAATCCTTTAACCGGGTCACACCTAGCAGTGTGTTTGTAAACCTTTGACTGGGTTGGCTTTTCACAAAGCTCACTTTAGAAGAGTGAAAATATCAATAGCATGTTACAAAGTGGTTTTTACCAAATTGGGTTTCCACTATAAATCCTAGTGTCAATACTTTTGTGAATTTTTTGGTTTGAACATTTCTATGTTTTGCAAGTTAAATACTATTGGATAGTGGATTGCACTGTTATATGTTTCTGATACACATTCTATAATGATTGAGTAGTTTTGGTTGTTAGATCTAAGTTGTTGAAGTGTTTAAAAGTTTTATTATACATCTAGACCTAAGAACAACTGATTCACGTTCCCCCCCCCCCCTCTCTATTTTTTTAAATCACATTAACAATTGGTATCAGAGTTGTTGGTGCTTACAGAGAACAAGTTTAAAGGTAATTGAAGTAAATGATTAGGATGTATAAGAAGGAGGTACCGAACCTAAATAAGGAGAACTTCCCTGAATGGTAGAGTTTGATGAAACTGCATCTAGCTGGTATTGGTAACTTAGTGAACTATTATATTGAACATGGCTATGTTACACCTATGGCACCTCTAACTACCAAGGAGATGAGAGCTAAACAAGAGCACAATCAAGAAATGTTAGAGATTGCATCTACCTTAAGCTATCCTAAATTTGAAGACATCAAAGATTGCACAAATTCAAATAAAATGTGGGACACTCTTGCAAACATCTATGGTGGTGACATAAATGTACTAAGGGCAAAAGCTGAAAGCCTGACAGGTAAATTTGATGAAATAAAAATGCAAGAAGGTGAGAATATTGCTTAATATTGTGGTAGGATAAAAGAAGTTGTAAATGCTATTAGAGGAGCTAATGAAACTATTGATGATGAGACTATTATTGGAAAAGTATTGAGAACTTTGCTTCCTATTTATGCCATCAAAATTTCAGCAATTCAAGAATCTAGATGTAACCTTGGTAATGCTCTAACACTAGAAAGTCTTGTTCGTAAGCTTATTACTTTTGAGTTTTCTAATTATGACAACTTCACTTTTGCTAATGTTGAATCTTCATTTAAGTCACAAATGGTTCTGAATAAGTCTAAGAAAGAAAAATAAAGATGCATCAGTGAGAGTGAAAGTGATAGTGATACTTCTGATGAAGAACTAGAGGATCTTGAAGCTCTTATGGCCAGAAGATTGAAAAGAGGTAAAGGCAAGTATAAAGGTAAAATCCCTATCATATGTTTCTCATGTAACAAAGTTGGTCATATAGCTGTAAGATGTCTTGACAGGGATGACAAGGATGAGGAAAGAGATAGCAAGTACAAAGATAAAGGTAAGAAATCTTGCTATATTGTTGAAGAAGAAACTAACATTGATAGTGATGATTTTAAAATTGAAGTAGTCTATGTTGCTATGAAAGATCATTCTGATGAAGATGAGAAAACTACACTTGTATCCTATGTGAACAAAAATTATAAGTGGATTATTGATAGTGGTTTCTCTCACCACATGACTGGTGACAAAAGTAAGTTTGATACCCTAGATCATTACAAAGGTAGAAGTGTTAAGTTTGGTAATGACGCACCATGTCCTATTAAGGGTAAAGGATTGATTAAGCTGACTGATAAGATAACTTATGAAAATGGTTATTGGATTGAAGGTCTTAACTATAATCTACTAAGTTTTTCATAGCTTAATAGCACTACTACCGAGTGTAATTTCATCACAGGAAGGCTAAAATATTTGATGTCACTGGTGAACTGATTGGAAGTGGAGAACAGACAAGAGGTAATTTGTTCTATCTAGACCTATCTGAAGAGACATGTTTGATTGCACAACTTGATGATATATGGTTATGGCATAAGCGGATATGTCATGTTAACTTTGATAATCTGGTAGATATTAGTAAAAATAAGAAAGTAAGAGGACTAACAAGATTGAAAAAACCTGATAATGTAATGTGCAAACAATGTCAGTTGGGTAAGATGAAAAAGTCTAATTTCAAGAGCAAGACTTTTACTTCTGAAAATGCTTTAGATTTGGTTCATACTAACCTTTGTGGACCTATGGGTGTACAAATCTATTGTGGTGATATATATTTTATTATGTTTTTTGATGATTACACCAGAATGATGGCTGTAATGTTTTTAAAAGAAAAATCTGATGCATTTCAAATTTTTAAGTGGTATTTGGCTAAGGTTGAAAAGGAGACAGGTAGGAACTTGAAGTGTCTGAGATCTGACCAAGGTGGAGAATTCATATCAAATGAGTTCAATCTATTTTGCAATGATAGAGGAATCAAGAGATAGATGTCTGCACCTAGAACACCTCCATAGAATGGTATAGCAAAGAGAAGGAATGGATCTATCATAGATTATGCAAGATCACTAATGATTGAGAAGAATGTTGCACAAAAGTACTGGAGAGAAGTTGTAAGTACAACTATTTATACCCTAAACTGAGTACAGATAAAAAAAGGTACAAATGTTACACCTTATGAGTTATGGCATGAGTATGTACCTAATGTAAAGTACTTTAGAATTTTTGGGAGCAAATGCTATATACTAAAAGACAATAGAAATGGAAATTTTGATGCTAAAAGTGATGAGGGCATATTCCTAGGTTATTCCACAAAGAGTAAAGCTTACAAGTGTTTGAACTCTAACACTAACAAAATTGTGGAAAGTGTAAATGTGAAGGTTGATGAATATGCAGAGAAAAATGAATAGGAAAGCAAGAGAGAACCATAAGATTATAGATCTTTTGTCTATATAGAAGAAGAAGAGGCAAGTGACACACTTGCACATGATGTAGAGTCTTGGGTAAGTGATGCTGAGCATCAGGGAAATAATGTCGACCAATAGGAGGATGCTACCGAGTATTGGGAAGAGGTTTCTGAGCTATCAGAAGCTAAATCTAACAATCTTATTGGTGAACCTGAAGAGCAAGGAGAAAAGAAAGAAGAACCTATTTTGGCATAGTATGTAAGGAGATATCAAAAGCTTGAAAAAAGCATTGGAGACAAAGAAATTGGAGTTTTGACCAGAAGCAAGTTAAGAAACCCTACAGGTCTATTGTGTGAATTTGAGCCTAAGACAACAACGAAGGCACTAGAAAATGAAGACTAGATTCAAGCCATGAATGAGGAGATAGACCAAATAGAGAAGAATGATACCTGGACACTGGTGTTGAGACCAAAAAACAAAAATTTCATCGGAACAAAATGGGTATTCAGAAACAAGCTTAATGAACATGGACAAATCACAAGGAACAAAGCAAGGCTGGTATGCAAGGGCTATGTGCAAGAAGAAGGAATAGATTATGGGGAGACATTTTCCCCTATAGCAAGATTAGGAGTGAGAACTCTACTTGCATATGCTGCCTACAAAGATTTCAAGGTATACCAAATGGATGTCAAGTCTGCATTTTTAAATGGTATATTAGAAGAAGTGTACATTGAACAACCTAAAGGATTTTTTGATCCAAACAAAAGACACATGGTTTACAAACTGAATAAGGTGTTGTATGGACTAAAGCAAGCCCACAGAGCATGGTATGAGAGGTTGCACAATTACTTGATACAGATTGAATTCTCAAGAACAAATGACACCAACAATCTATACATGAAAGATGAAGAAGGTAAAGGAATCTTGTTAGCTAATATTTCTATACATGATATCAAATTTGGTGGACAAGATGCCCTGTGTAAGAAATTTTCAAATGAGATGCAAACTAAATTTGAAATCTCAATGTTTGGGGAGATAAAATTCTTTGTTGGTTTACAAGTATATCAGACGGAGAAATATATTTTCATCACACAATCTAAATATGTCAAAGAGATGCTAAAAACCTCTGCTATGGAGGATTCAAGGCCAGTAAGTACTCCCATGGCTACCGGAAAAAAATTATCTAAAAATGATGATGCTGCTGAAGTAAACCAGACTTTGTATAGGTCCATGATTGGAAAGCTGTAGTATGTTGTTCACAGCAGGCCAGATATTGCTCTAGCAGTTGGGATTATGGTAAGATTCTCTGCCAATCCTAAGGAAACTCACATGATGGTTATAAAAAGGATAATGAGATATTTGAAAGAGACTACATATTATGGACTGTACTATAAGAAGCATGAAAGATTCAAACTAAGAGTCTATATTGATGTAGATTGGGTAGGAAATGTGGATGATAGAAAGAGTACTAGTGGTGGAGCTTTCTTTCTTGGACAGAGATTTGTTTCCTGGACAAGAAAGAAACAAAATTGCATTTTCCAATCTACAGCTGAAGCCAAGTATGTAGCTGCTGCAGTAAATTGTTCAAACTTGGTATGGATAATCAATTGTTGATAGGCATGAAAGAAGATATCACTGAACCAATTATCATCTACTATGACAACACAAGTGCTATCAACATATCTAAGAATCTAGTGATGCACACAAATACCAAACATATCACCATCAAGTATCATTACTTGAGGGAATTGGTACAAGATAAAGAGGTTAGAATGGAATATGTGAATACAAAGGAACAAATAGTAGACATATTCACTAAAGCTTTACCTAAAGAAGCTCATGAATATTTGAGAGGCAAAATAGGGGTTCTTACCCTCATTGAGGCTGCCTAGTCAAGCTGGGAGCACTACATCAAATATGTTGTAAAGAGTATCTAACAAATTGACGCAGAAAAAGGTCACACTTTAGGAGCAGCCTAGAGTTGTGAAAAATATAGCAAAGCTGATAATCAGTCATAAGCAAAGATGATAGAGGGAGAAATATTGTTACTGAACTGACAAGATGACATCTACATCTAAAAGATGCATGTTTTAGTTGCTTCTTTGGCATTATTGTTAAAGAGGGAGATGAATAAGATGAAAACACATGGTGAGATTTCATGGAAGATCAAATAAGAGGGAGAGATTTAGAGGAAAGGAAGACAGAAGAGATTAAGTGGAAGTTAATGTGTGGACGGTCATGCAAGTGAGGCTAATTAATTCAGAATCAGAATGAAGCTAAGGATATTACAAATGTTTCTGATGAAAAGACAAGTTTTGGATTGGTTGGTGAATCATGTGTTATTCATATGGTGTTGCCATCAATGCCAAAGAGGGAGATTGTTGGAAACTATAATTGAAGAAATTGTTGTATTGTCATTGATGTCAAACCTTAACTGGTAAGACTGTTGCTATCTAAGAAAGTACTATATCTATTTGATTGTTGAGAAGGATTAGGGAAAAGGTGATAACAATAGCACCTAAGGAAAGGTTGAGTTATCTTGATACTTCAATGGGTACTTAATTATGTGGCACAATGATAAGATAAGGTATTTCTTATCTAAGTGAGAAGCAAGACTAAACAAGTAGGCTTAACTGAGAAAAAGTGAAGAAATCTAGTTTAAGCCAAGTGATGTTAGTGTCGAATGAGCTAGTATATGCCGAGTAAATTTAGTGTTGATCAAACATCACTTTATTACCGAGGAAGACAACATTAGCCAAGGAAATAGTTTCAGTGGTGACCGGGCTATGCAGTGATGACCGAGGAGTTGAACATAGTATTGACCGAGCGTCAGTAATTTATATTTGAGGAAGAATTCAGATTCCTAGCTGACATTGTTGAATTCTTGGATTATATTCATGTTGACTTTATTTATTGAATGTTTGGAAGCATTTAATGCACTGTAAACCATTTTATTGTAATTCCATAAAGATATTAGAGATGTTTCTAGAAGGATTGATGAAGAACATAATGTTGGAAGGATTCGATGAATCTGAACTAACCCTAAAATCTACGGAGGAGATTAAGGGGAAAAAGTTGGATCGACCTATCGAAGAGGTATTAAGGAAACCTAAGTGTGAGGTTGAAACAGTATGTTGGAGTTGTTATTGTTATTGATTGAATAAGAAAAAAAGGCTAAAGGAGAAGGAGTTGTGATTGCTTGAAGGGATTTTTGAGCAGATCAGCGATGGAGATGAAAATGGATCTCAGTCAATAAGCCAACATATATTTGTAAGAATTGGATCTATTATTTGAAAAGTGAGTTGTATATTTTCATATGAAACATTGTTGTTACTTTCTAACCATTGTATTAGTTTAAATCATTTAATCAAGGTTGACCTAATAGTCATTGTATAAATCTTTTAATCAATGTTGCATTCTAATGTAGTGTACTTAAGTCCTTTAACATGACACACTCCTAACAGGTTGGTTGAAATCCTTTAACCGGGTCACACCTAGCAGTGTGTTTGTAAACCTTTGACAGGGTTGGCTTTCCATAGAGCTCACTTCAGAAGAGTGAAAATATCAGTAGCATGTTACAAAGTGGTTTTTCCCAAATTGGGTTTCCACTATGAATCCTGGTGTCAATACTTGTGTGAATGTTTTGGTTTGAACATTTATGTGTTGTTCAAGTTAAATACTATTGGATAGTGGACTACACTATTATATATTTCTGATATACATTTTTTAATGATCGAGTAGCTGTTGGTTGTTAGATCTAAGTTGTTGAAGTGTTTAAAAGTTTTATTATTCATCTGGACTTGAGAACAACTGATTCACCACCCTCCCTATTATTCTAAATCATATTAACAATGGCATTAGAACTCAATAGATAATGAATTAATTATGTAACCATATAAGTCAAATAATTTTCTATCAAGAAATCAATATCAAATAGATAATATACTAGTCGCATGCCTCAAACATTTCATTCATGTCATTGTTCTTCTCCATCTAACTCATCATCATTATCATCATCATCATCATCATCATCATCATCATCATCATCATCATCATCATCATCATCATCATCATCTTCACCATCACCACCATCACCACCATCACCGTTATCATCATCATCAGTAGTGGAAGCATCATCATCTTATTGTTCATGAACATTTCCATCAAGAACATCATGAACTAAATTTTGATCATGATCATCATCTACATCTTCTTCTATTTCTTTGATATATTTCTCTTCCATCCCATTATACTTTACCAACCTCCTCTTGAATCATGTCTAACAAAAAATGACCAACCCAATTTATGTGGAACCTCTGAGTAAAATACATTCTCAAATTGGCTTGCAAGAACATAGATCTCATCTCCAACTGGCTCAAATGACCTTGTATTAACCATTCTAAATCCATCATCATGTTCAATAACAGCTATATTGGGATCATTATGATTCAATTGTAGCCTGTACCATTGGACGATGAACATCACTAATTTGAAGGAATTAAAGTCACACTCAAGTATATCCTCCAAAATTTCATAGTATCAATTTTTAGAGTCTTGAGGATGTATGTCATTTCTATATGAAATATTAGTCACCTCAAAGACTGTAATTATCCTAGAATCACAATTTTTCTTCATGTCATCCAACTTTTTGATGCAAAATTTATGACCGTTGCACCACATAGTGTTGTGGTACTTGACCCGCAATATGTCAAATAGGTAAAAATTGTTGCATTGTGATTTGATAAATATATAATTTATTCTTTGTTAAATGTAAGCAAAAAACAACATATATATACATCAATACAATTAAAATAAATATATAATATGGGTGATTAATAAATTTATACATAACTATTTATCTCTTAAACCATATGCTAAATCAATTTCCCTTGGCATAACATTGGAATCTCCATTACAATGAGCTTCTTTAACCAATGAAGCCCCAACTTCCCATGTTAATGTGCGACTAGAATCTTTACATCGTTTAATCCTTACTGTTATCCAATCAAGATTGTTTTCAATATAAAAATGTAGTACATCCCACTCTCGACCAACTGTACAAAAAATAAATAGATGAGTTACAACTAATGTATAGTTAAGATTAAGAATTAACTAACTACAATATATATAAAAATCAAATGTAAAATGTGTTCATATTAATGTTCATAAACATCTTATAACTACCTCTCACTTTTCTCAATCTAACTTTCCCCATAAAGTACTCCCCTTCGAATTTGTTAATGGAGTTAGGATCCCAAATGCGATCTACATGGATCTTTGTTGCAAACTTAGGAAGATATTCAGTAATGTACACCATAGTTTGGTATACCATATATCCCTCCACCATAGAACCCTCAGGATGTGCTCTTTGCCAATCTAAAGCCTTAAAAAATTTTAAGTGCCTCTCAACCATCTACATTGACCTTGTGTGTATAGGTCCACACAATTCAATCTCCTCAACTTGGTGTATGAGGTAGTGTTCTTGTGCATTGAAAAAAGTTAAAGGTAGACACTTTTGTATTTCACACATTAGATGAGGAATTTTTCTCTTCCATTATTATTATTTTTTTTTTATGGATTTCTTTAGATGAAAACCACCTACAAGAGATTCAAGACGTAAAAAGATTAACAATACTTTACAAAATAATATATAATATATTAAATAACAAGTAAAACAAATTGCAAATATAATATCTATACAAAAAAATGAACAAATATCACTACTTACCTCATGTATTTTCCAAGATCATATATAACTTGCTTGACATTATTGTCAAAGTTGTGTGACAGAGATAGAGGTACAACATACTACGATAATTATAAAATGATATTTTCATCATTTTCTAACATAATACAATAAAAAGTACATGTAATATACAAATAAAGAGTAAATACACAAGAACATGAATTACCTTAATGAAGGTATTCTAATCATGAATTCTCATTCTTGACCTAAATTCACTTTTCCTTGATATGAAATTGTTTATGTTCACAACAAATCCTATGGGAAATTAAATTTTTCATATGACTTCTTGTATAGCATTGCTTTGTTGCTTCGTTAATAACCAAGGAAGGGCACTTATATTAATCTAGTCTCCATCGCTATTTGATTGAATGACATTTTTTATTGCATGATTGGATTCCTAAATGTCACTACAAATTTTGACAATTTTTTTTTTTTGTCACACCTTCCATCCAATATGCATAGTAACAAAAAAATGCACAATTTGTAGCTACTCGTAGTAGGGAAACCTACTAAATTGTCTGGGATAAGTTTTTAGTCCCTTTTGAGGTTTGTCATTAATGCCTTGACAACCTTCACGATCATCAATTACATCATCAATAAAAAAAACACAATATAAAAATATAAATTCCAAACATAAACCATTATATGGAATGGCATAACCTTGACGATTAATTCTAGTATGTTCCAACTTCCATAGGCGATGTGGCATTCCTCATGGCTTTGATGTAGTCTCTTATTTCCCATTTAAAATATTTTTTTCAGTATTTTGATACTTATGATTTTTATGTAGGAAGTGTCTATACTCATCAAACACCTACTTTCCTAAACTTTTTGAATGATGAGATTTCATCTTTGGACAAAAAACTAGACATGAAAATTTCCCCTTTGTTTGAATACCTACAAGATCATGTATAATTGGATTAAATATGTTATTTATAAAAATTATAATTATCATGTGCAAATTGAACACTATAACATACCACAAAAATGTGTTAGCCCTGGGCACCATAAAATTGTCCATGCAAGCATTGCATGAAATTAAAATTTTCTTTGTCCTATTGGTCTAGAGACATCATACATAGTGACACTATTTCATAACTCTAGCAACTCATTGATAAGAGGCTCAACATATACATTCATATCTTTAACTTGGTACTTACCTAGTTGAATGAACAAAAACATTGCATAATTATTATGACCATTTTACTATGATATTTATAATTTAATGTAGATGACTATTAACTGCAAAAATACCTAAAACAATCATTGTCAACATTATGTGCTACCTCTTTATTTACATCCATGGAGGAATGTTATTGTTAACTACAAAAATAGGCCACACTAAGTAAATAGATCTCAACTCTCCAAATCAATTGACACTGTCTGCTGCCAATGGAAGCCTCATAAGATTATGAGGCTCTTCTTTAAAGTGTGGCCACTTTTCCTCTATGTCCATAAATGCATAACCATCTGTAGGCATTTGAATAACGTAATCTTGACTTATATTTCATGCATGGTAATCCATAAAATTGTGTCAAGCTAGTGCACCTGAATAATAATGGAAAACATGGAATAATGGGAATATAACGAACAACCTTGAGAGGCACCTTTTTTGTTAGTTGATATGTTTGATATCTATCGATGTGACATTCAGAGATTTTTGTTCCAAATTCATGTTGTTTATGATATATAATATGATCATTGGGACATGTGTCTATTTCTTGATACTCCTTTCCAATATATTTCATACTGGTACATAATTCTCGGTATGAGTCATGTAGAATATTTGATGGTGGTATAAACAATAATAATGGTACATGTTTCATCCTTTATTTACTATGATCAAATAATAACAAAAATAGATGAAAAAATATGACATATATGACATAACTTAACATATGTAAGATCATTATGTTGGATAAACCATTCATAACCTTCAAGTTCACCAACAAAAATACAACAAAGAGAAGAGTATTTTGGGAGCCTTCGTAAAGGGGCTTGTATGCCTTCTCAAGTAGAGATAAATCATGAACAACGTAAAAGTTATCTTGATCATCATGATTAGTTGCGCCAGTACTAAATGTGTTATGGATCAATGTATTTGTACCATCATCTTCATTTGGATTTTCTAGTGCATCATCTTCTTCTTCCATATGATCATAATCTTTAGCTTCGATATTCACACCTCAATGTTCCTCCACTTGGAAAGCCACATTCTCTAGGTTGTGCTGGTCCATATAATGTGCTCTAGGGTGCTCCACCTATATAAAAATGATCAACATAAATAAACCATGATCATGATCTCATCATCAAGTAATTTCTTTTGTATATGAATTATTAAAATGATATAATGAAAAATTGAATAATGGATGATAATCTTAGGCCTCCTGATGGGTGCTCCTAATCTAGAAGAGGTCAACATAGCTGATGGTCAGGGCTCTATTCTAGATTGGATTAAGTGGGAGATGTAGGAGATGAAGAACCATCTTCAGGCAATGGAAAAAACTATGAATACCTTGACCACTAAGCTAGAGAAGTAGGAGAATAAGGTTCTAGATAAGGTAAAGAATAAAAATTGGAATGAGGATATAGCTGATGAAGTCAACAAGATCTTCGAAAACAAGGTTAAAGACATCAAGGCTAAGAACATCAACAATGAGAACATGATAAATGTGGTCATGAATCATAGAAAATAAGGACTTAGTGTTGTCATCATGAACCTGAATATGCTACACATTTATCTAGAGAAAAGTGAGCTGGAAAAAATGACCATAACAATTGATGATGATGTTGGGAATGCAAGTCCTAGATTGAGAACTAGAGGGTGCACTCAGAGGAAGATCCATGAGAAGCCTAAGGAACTGAAGGACCTGAAAGATGATATCCAAAAGATGGAGGACCTAAAGATGAAGGTGGAGAAAATGATAAAAATAAATAATCTAGTCTAGTTGGCAGCTGGGTGTTGCTGGAAGTTTTTCTAGAAACTATTTTTCTTTTCTTTTGTTGTCGTTTCTTGGGATGTATCGGGTCCTTTTATCTTTCCAGCAGGTGTTTCTTTTTGTCTGAATTTAATGCTATATCTTTATGCTTTTTTGTAAATGGTTTTGGGTTCCATTCAAAACTTGTTTTTACCTTAATCAAAAAAATAATGGACGATGATCATTCCCCCTTCAATGTGACCATGCTACCTAAAATTCTTCTTAGATATTATGATTAGAAGTCTTCCAATCTTTAAGCCCTTACAATTTTTGTAGGGACAATAAAATTTTTCATCACCTTTTATTTTCAAGATAGACCATAATCTAGCAATCATCTCCTTATTTGTTTTCTTCGTTGATATTATCTTACATGGTTTTTTTTTCACAGGCCAAAAAAGAAGGTTATGGAAACTTCGATCTATAACCTCCACAAACTAAGAAAAATGATATTGCAAGTATGAAAGTCTTCTTAGAACTAGTTATATAGAACTTGAAATGATGTTTCAGTATAATATACCAAATTGAAATACTTAAACATAGAAAAATTTCAAAATGAACCAAAACCATTTAAGATTCAACATAGTAACATAGTACTTAGGTACTCCAAGTACCCAATGTGAGAACATCCTAGGGATAGGTACTTCAAGGTTTTGTGGACATCAACATAACACTAATTTTAGGTTAGTAAGTAAACTTAAAGCATAGGTATATATTTTATTCTATGCTTGGATTCACACCTATTCCCTGGGAAAATGTGTCATTCTCCTAGTATCTTGTAGCAATGCCTACCAAGAGGGAAACTGTCATGCCCAAAAATTAGGGCAAAACACACACAACAATTTCTTTAAAGCACATAAAATCAATAAGGTTACACACTAAGGAACACTCAACATGAAAAGAAAGGCAACATTCAAACACATATTAACTCACAAGAGGTATCATGGCATGCATGGGCTTGCCGACATCCTTTGTTCGTCAAACTCCATTAGTCTAAACGAAACCCTAACTAGGTCTCTAACAAATCCTAATTAGGTGTAAAACAAAAGTTCAGAAAAGGGATAAACCAAGGTGAAAATTCAAACTTAGATAATATTGAAAGTCAAAGGTTGGGTCAACACACCCAAAAAGGTTCAATACAATAAAAGATTAATTCGATCGTAATTGTAACCCTAATGGTTCCTAGTGTGAACCGGGTTACCAACTAGGATCGAAGACGCCAAAATATCAATAATTAAATAAAAGGATGAAATAAGTCAAGGTATTAACCCTAAGAGAAAATTAGGATTTAGAAATTATTACTTATTAAAATATAATAATATTCGAATACTTTAAATTAAAATATTATAATTTTACTTAAGATATAAAGATCCAAAGTTCATTAATAAATTTATTTTAATCAATAACAAGGATTGAAAAATCATATAACATTATTAATATTAAATTAGACATTAATGCTAGGGAGAAATAATTTACCTAAGTCCCACCTTGGACACTTAAATTAATCTCCCCTAAATATCCATTTAATTAGGAAAATAATAAAATCACTTTAAATAATAAATTTTAAATTTTAAATCTAGAAGTATCAAATCTCAAGAAAATGCTAAACTGAAGAAATATAATCATAAAAACATTCCTATGTGAAACCTGGGTTTACAAATTTTTTACCCATTTTAAAGTTATAATGTTATTAATAATTAATTTAAAATACTATATTTTAATCTCAAAACATAATGCTATCAAAGTTAATTAATTAATTTAAATTATACATTTAAAAGATTAAAATAACCATAATAAAGCTTTAATGTTAAATTTATCATTTAGGCTAAAGGAAATTTATTTATCTAAGTCTCATCTTAAGACATTAAATAATTTCCCCTAGATTAAATAATTTCTCCTAGAATAACCCATTAATACATTAAAATATTATTAGTAAATTAAATATTAAATTTAATCACCAACATTGTAATAAAAATAAAAAATAATATTCAATTGGAAATAGGCATTAATTTTTAAATTTAAAAAAATAACAAATTCCAAGAATAGTATTAAAAAGAATAAGGGTCCATTTATTAATATCTCAACATTATCAAATGTAAATTAATTAAAAATGGCATCCAAAAGAAAAATATTAGAATATCACTAACAAATAAAAGAATCTCTTTCAAAATCCCAATGAAAATAAAAATAATAAATATCAAAATTCAAATTAAAGTGACTGTCAAAAGTCAACAGTCATTAAATTAAAATAAGACAGGGATTTAAATCCAAACATAATCCTACTAAATAATAAAAAGGAATCTTTTTTAAAATCTCAAGATAAAACAAAAAAATATTTTAAAATCAAATTTAAAAAGAGGAATGTGTAAAGTCAACAATCATTAATTACTAATAAACAATAATAAAAATGTTAATCTAGAATTAAATGAAAAATCATAATTCAAATTTTAGAATTAAAAATGGCTCCAAAAGCCAACCCTAACCCTAATTTCAAATAAGAGTAGAAAAAAATGTAATAGAGCCTATGGAAAGGCAAAAATATTGTAATTAGTCATTTCTAGTCCATTGGGACATGGTTTAAAGGTCTATGTCAAAATAAGCAGATAAGAGGAGCAAAAATACAATATTGCTCAAAAGTTTCACAAAGTGCAATGCTACAAAAATGTAATTTTACAAGATTTGCACCAAATGTTGTCATTATCGATTAGAGGGGAGATGAATGGTTTATAACTCCATTACAAAAAAATGAATTGGTTGAGTATAGTGAGGAGACTCCAGTATTGAGGTTCCATCTCAAGGTTTAAGCAATTATATCACTGACTGTCATGGAAACCTTGCAGGAGGACAGTCACGGGTTTTAATGAACATGGTAAATAAGACACCATGTATAAGGAGGGAGAAAGGAGAAATGGAGGGTCATCACCATCAAAATGAAATGTAATGTATTTTGCAAAAAAGAATAGTCAAGTCTTTTTGTTTTGTATTAGACTATATGATTGATAATCACAGTTTTTAGAGGTTTTTATGCATTTGTGGCCCATAAAGGGTTTGTTTTCATTCTATTTTGATTTGAAAATGAATGACAATGTGTTAAGTTCTAATAAACCCAAAACTAGGTCTAGTCGTGAAAGTCTGGCATAGATTTAATGGATTTTGTAAAAGTTGTGTAAAACCCTTTTAACCAAACCTGTTGTCAAGGGTTTCATTATAACTCTTGTTTTAACCATTCAAAATTAATGAGATTTTGGAAATTTATAGTAAACTCATAGACCTTGAATTTTTTTTTTGTTTCAGATAAAAATATACTGGCACATGAGAGAAAGGGAAAGCCCTAGTAGACTATTTCTATGAAATTCCAGTCATTTTGATAGTGAACAGTATTGTTGGCTTTTAATTTATGATTGATGGGTTGTTAAAGGTATTAAATGGTTTGTCTAGTTTGAAACATCTTCAATGGAACTTTTCAATGTATTTGATAAGTATTTTATAAAGAATTTGACTAGTTACAAGGAAGCACAATCAAGGAACAGTCTAATTGGTTTGATGCAATAGTGACAGTTGTAAAGGTTTGTAACAATGCATGGAAAGGATATGTTTTTGTCTACATGAAACTCAAATGAAGGATTTGAATGTGTTATATATTGTCACTAATTCTTGTGTGAACAGAGAATGAAGTTATGATTAGAAATAATCACTTGTAGGATCAGTTCAGAATCCAATCTTTAATTAGTGTATAATCTAATTTTTGTTTGTTGTTGTTATATGAAATGGATAGAGGCCATTGTCACTAACAAATTATGTGGATAGGACATAATGTTAGTAAGTAAGTGGGACTAATTCATAATCAAATAAGAATATCCTTATTTGGATAAATGTGTGTGGTTGCAGGTATGAAAGGAAAGAATGGAAGGACTCAAAGTTGGTTATGGGATACTTGAATTATACTTGGGCTACATGTCTTGAAGTTACATGCAGGCCTAAAGGATGGTAAGGTGTGAATACCTCAGTGAGAAATGTAAAGGTTATGTTGAATGCTTGTAGAGCATGATAAATTTAGTGATAGAACCAGCTTGAATATGAATCATTACACATAATGTATTGATCAGAATATAGGGACATTGATATTATGACCTATTTATTGTTGTCTTTTGTCAAAGACTAATGGATGTTGTAAAGTATGTAATATTTTAGAAGGGCTTGTGGATTGAATACCTTTAGTTGTGGATTGAATAATGAATGCAAACCTTGAGTAGAATTTTCTTGATGAATGATATTGTTGGAAGTATTTATGAAACCTAATATATGGTTCAAATTGCCTCTTATATGTAGCCTATGTTGAAAGGCTGAATGGATCTAGGAAAATTGTAGTTTTAGAAAGATGCATGAATGAACCTCAAGGATCAAAAGTTATTCAGATTGATACAATGACTTGTGCCTAGAGGTTTTTAAAGGTGTCCTCAAGAAGAAAAAAATATCATCATATAAATATTACTACCATGGAAGAAATGGTATTAATTGTTGGAAATATAGATGCAGTAACTGAGAGGGGGGGGGGGTGAATCAGTTAACCATAAAATATTACCACTGATCCCTTAAATATCTTAACAAATTATTTACTGTGCCACTCGGTAAATATACAGAGAAATGCTGAAAACTTGATCCTTGAAATGTGTAATAATTAAACTATTCTTAAGCATTCATCACTGATTAACTTACATGAATAAAGAAAATAACATGAACACAAAGAGACACCAGATTTATCATGGAAACCCAATATGGGAAAAACCACCAATGTAACTAGTTACTATTTTTCACTCTTCTGAAGTGATGCCTGGTTAGAAGCTAACCCGGTAAAAGGTTACAAAACACACTATTAGGTGTGACCTTGTTAGAGGATTTAATCACCCTGCTAGGAGTGGCCTTGTAAGAGGTCTTGAAACAATTCAATAGAACTATTACCTTGTTAGAGTATTTACAAAATGGTTGTTAAACCAACTCGGTTAAGAGATTTTGATATCACTGCTACAATTGCTAGAGAGTAACAATGAAATAACCTGCAACTGAATTGCTGAATATAGATCTCTGTTCTGTTTCACTAGATCCTTGCTGATCAATTAAATCTTTGCTACTCCTCAAGGATATCTGACCATCCTTCAAAATTCACACACACCTTTCTCCAAAATGATTTATGCATGATGTATATCTCTTATTCACCATTTGACCTTCTATATATATATGCCATTTCATAATCATTTAGATTGTCAAGTCGGCACTAATAATTATTATAACAGTCGGTTGGGATAAACAAACTGTAATAATAAAATTCTTTGAAAGGGCCGACCTTGCTCGGTAAACATTAATCCTGAAAAGATTTCCTTCGGTGACCGAGAGAACTCAATAACCATAGTGAATTCTACAACATCCTTTGGAGACTGAGAGAGCTCGGTAACCACTAATTTTCCTTCAATAACCGAGGAGGCTTGGTTAACACTGTTATCCTGTCAAGTTTTCTTTAGACACCTGAGAGAACTCGGTAGACACTAAAAACTGCCTAGCTGACTGACTGAGCTCAGTAGATACTAAGAACCACTTAGTTGACCAATTGAACTCAGTAGATACTAAGAACTGCTTAGCTGACCAACTAAACTCGGTAGATACTGAGAACCGCTTAGCTGACTGACTGAACTCAGTAGATACTGAGAACCGCTTAGCTGACCGACTGAACTCAGTAGATACTGGGAGTGATAATTGATATGACATTTGTGTGATATCAAAGACAACACATAGCTAATCCAACAATGTCCTTCAGACAATTGTATCCAAAATTAATGAGTAGTTTTAATGTATAGAACACGGTCATCACCTAAACTACCTAGATTAACCTGATCATGGCCACCAGCTTGATGAGGATGCAATAATTCCTGTAAAAACAACACACATATTTTAGTTTATGACATAAAAGAGTATAAAGTATAAACTTGTAATGCCCTGCCAGGGAACCCAGGAGGACTTCACGTAAACATGCATCTAAGTTTGCAAAATATTTTTTTTTTTAAGTTAATCATACAAGATAAACATCAATGCAGAAGCAATTACCATTTACTCACATTAATACAAACAACCATCACAAGTTACAACTCTCAAGGGTTCCTTGACGAATATTACGTTAACATTAATTAATTAAAAATAGATTAGGTACAATTCCAAAACTCATATAAACAAATGAAGGATAAAAGAAACATCACAAATAAGATAACATAAATACAACTAGTACCATAAAGTATCCATAAATCTACATCCACTGCACATGTCACAGGGTATGTAATACAACAACTGAAAAGAAGTACACATGATATCTCTAAAGAACTAATACAAAGATACAGGATCACAAAGAAGAACAAGAAGAAGAAGAGAACACAACTCCAACAATGAAGATCAAGAAGGAACAACTACCACAGGGATCATCCAGCACTGGTACATTAACGTCAGAATCTCAAATGGTAAAAGAATCAGTACCACTCGACGTCATGAACCTAAATGGTCCACTCCCACTGTACTGAGGAGAACAAAAAATCCCACTCGGATAACAAACATCAAACAAATCAAGCTAAGGAAAGGATCTTGAAGCTCTCTACTCAAGGTATAGAAAAATAGTGCAAGGTAAGACTCACTAATCCAAAGGAAACTGACACATGTAGGATAAGTAGACTATGCATAGGAAGGTGTCATCGTGTACGTCTAACCCTTGAGTTTTGTCCTGGTAATCTCTCTGGATCCTGGCACCCAAGTGACCTTACATGGTGTCAATGACCTCTCGTACAAATGAAGCCATC
Source organism: Chamaecyparis obtusa (assembly GCA_027943335.1). Taxonomy (NCBI): domain Eukaryota; kingdom Viridiplantae; phylum Streptophyta; class Pinopsida; order Cupressales; family Cupressaceae; genus Chamaecyparis; species Chamaecyparis obtusa. The sequence continues at coordinate 1,737,104 of BSBK01001060.1, forward strand.
GACTATGCCAAATCATTCCTTGAAATGTAGCTAGTCATCTTCTCCACTCCAACCTTAGCCTATACTACACTAAGCTAGGGCGAGGAAACCTATCTTGTTAGGTTCATTTTAATATCTCTCAATGTTATATTATGTTATCACTTGATTATAAAAACTTAGCAATAAGTGATCCTGGCAGCCACTTGTGGGCCCTGGTGTTTATTGCAAGCCACCTCCTACTACATATCTAGGTAAACTACCCTAGGCTCACAGATCTCACATAGATCAAATAGGTACACAACCAGGTAATCCCAGATCCAGATTCACACAAATTTAACTAGAAATGATTATAAAGATACCATAAACAGAGTACAAAGCATCATGAGCCCATAAGGTCAAGATAGGGTATAATCATAATATATTCACACCTCAAAACATAACTGAAAACATAACCAACTGACACATACCCCAATCTTTTTTTCCCCCTAGGTCTTCTAGTACCCGATATCAAGTAATGCAAAAGAAGACACTACAGGAATGAAGAATACAACACTCACACCATAAAGAACTGTAATAGATCCATAAGCATTTAAAATTCCATTTTGAGCATAATTGAATCCACATATAGAAAAGCATAAGCCTACTAGGAAAATTTGAACTAAAACACTACAATATTGTCATAAATCAAAGAATGTTCCCTAAAGATTACCTAGGAATCTAATAAAGTAGAAACATCCAATTTTAGTAGATACACAACAATTACCAATATGTTTTCAAACTCAATACGCTTTCAAACGCATAACTATACATCCTAGTAGTGATGTAAGAAAGTCTATAACACTAGTAGATTTAATTAAACTAAATCAATTTATAAAGTTAAATAAATCAATATACAAATTCAAATTTAACTAAAATGATAAAAAATTCATCTTTAAATAACTAAATTAATTATATAACCAAGTTTAACTTAATAAATTAATATACAAATATTAATTTATCAAAATTAATAATCAACTATTAAATTCATTAAAACTAATAATCAAATATTAGTTCATTGATAAACAAATATTAATTCATTAGAAATTAATAAATAAATTTAATTTAAAATAAAATAATTAACAAATTAAATATATAAACATAGCAAATTAATATTAATAAATTAAATCTAAACTAAAGTTTAGATTAAATTAAAATTAAAATTAAAACAAAACTTTTGTTGGGGGACGTGGCAGTCCCACTGCCCCCCCCTCTACCTTCCTATCCGTGCGCAGGCACGGACCTGCACAAGTAGGGTACCCTGCACATGATAGAGTACCTACCTTGCACAGTGTGTTAGGAATGAATGATAAAGTGTTTGGCAGCCATTCTGTAGCAGTTGTTGTTGCATTCATGACTATGATTGTCATTGATGTCAAGACAGTGATTTATCGAAGACTTGCAGAGAAGTAGATAGAGTTTGGATTAGCGCATGTGGGTTATTGCAGTTGGAGCTATGTGATGTTGAGGATATACTCTTTGATATGTCAAATTTCTATGGTTAAGAGTGCAGACAGTAATTCATTGATTCATGGAAGTTATGATCATTTTGGTGGAAGCAGTGTTTAGGTAGTGTTCCTGAGTAGCGGTTTGTGGAAATCAGATGACATCTCCTAATTGGGATGGAATCTGGTTTTTCTCAATTAAAGGGAATTTGAAGACACATTGATAGTGACATGGATGACAAAACAGACTTTGAGGTCATACGAGTGAAGATTTATTGTATTTGGAAGCCGACAATTTTATGTAATTATGGTGTAGCGTGTGGAAACTTTTATATTGTAATTGTATGCTGACTCATTTGTAATTATTTGAGTGTGGTATAAAGGAAGGAATGTATTTCCTTATTGTAATGTAATTTTAATGTAGTAGCATGAAGCTGTAATGCGAAAGTGTGTAATGGTAGCAGCAGTTGTGATGTTGTATGCATGAAGTGAAGAAAAGAGCTAAGTATAAAAGCGAATGTGTGAAGGAAGACATGCGAAGTACAGAGATCTAAAATTGAGATCTGATGTAACAATGAGTGTAGTTTGGCATAGTCAGAGAAGAGGTAACATATTATTCTATTGAGTAATGAAAATATTATTTGGACAGTGTGTTCAGTGATCTTACCCAGAAGTTGTTTGGGCAGTGGGTCCTTCTGTCTTCCATAACTCTTAACCAGGTTAGAATCTTTTAATAGGGATTCAAAATCTCCTAACAGGGATTCATATGTATAGAATGTATTTCATAAGACTCCTAACAGAGTCCATCCTCTCACAAGGAATATTCATATTAGTGCATCTTTTGTGGGCATCATTCCCACCGGGGTTTACTCTGATCAAGAGGTTCCCTAGTCAACATATCTTGTGTCATTGTGTTATTGTGTATGAATATCTTTCTATGGTTGGTAATTATATTTCTTATATGGTTTAATGTTGTTGAAGATGATAAAAGTTATAATTATTTGATAACTAATTCACCCCCCCCCTCTTAGTTATCTTGGTGGACTTTACTTTCTAACAATTGGTATCAGAGCAGCAGGTCCTTGAAAGAGAAGTTTAACAGCTTAAGGAGATCCATGGAAAATTTTAGGAAAGAAAGCCCTAAGTTTGATGGAGTAAATTTTGACAGCTGGAAAGAAAAGATGAAGACACACCTATTATGTTTAGGACCAGGTTATTGGTTGATTACAAAGGATAATAAGACTATCATTGAAGAGGACAATCTTGAAACATGTACTGTAGAAGAGAGAGATCTATTCATGTGTAACATACTTGCACGAGAAGCACTTTTGACAGCACTACCGGAGAATGAGTACAGTCAGGTAAAATATTTGAAAAAATCTCATGAAATTTGGAATTCTTTACACTCTACTTTTGAAGGTGACGAACATGCAAAAAGAGTTAGATTACATAATTGGATATGTGCATTTGAAGATATAAGAATGTTGGAAGATGAATCTGTTAGAAGTTATATTGGTAGAATGTCAAAGATCATTTTAGGTATAAAATCTTGTGGTGGAACAAAGACAGAGAATGAAGTGATATGGAAAATTCTGAGGACATTGACTCCTGTATTTAAGCAAACAACACAAATGATTGAACAAGTTATACCTTGTACAACTTACTTTACAAGAGAGACTCTTCTTGGAAGATTGGAAGCAGCAAAAATGAACCTAAGATTATCAGGAGACTTACCTAGAATGGAGACAACATTCAGTGCTCTTAGTGTTCACCCTACTTTGTCAAGAAGCATCAGTGTGAGCAGAGATTATGTTGGCAACAACAGATCTAGAAATGAAGAAGACAAGAAGATTGAAGAAGCTATTGCCTTGCTTGTGAAAAGAGAACCAGATGGTAAGAAAATTTTTAAATATTGGACTTTTCAAGAATATGGTCATTTTGCATCTAAATGTCCTAATAGATTTAAAAAGTACAGAAGCAATTTCAAACTTAGAAGATCTAAGGAATGTTATTATGCTATGATGAAGATCTTGAAGCTATTATAGAAATAACTTTAAGTGAAAGTGATACTGAGAATAATGATGACATAGGATTTGTAGCAATTAAAGAAGAAAATCTTGAATTTGATGTTAAGGAAGAAAAAGCCTTAGTTTCTCAAGTTGAAAAGAAAGATGGTTGGATTATAGATAGTGGTTGTTCACATCATATGACTGGAGACATGAAAAGTTCATAAAGTTGAATGAATATGATGGTGGAGTAGTTAGAGTTGGAAACAATGCACCTTGTTTGATCAAATGTATAGGATCTATTACTCTTGATGGAAAGACTAATACTGATGATGTTTATTTTGTGGGTGGATTGAAACATAATCTTTTGAGTGTTGGAAAGTTAGTTGATAAGGGATATCAAGTTTGGTTTACTGAGAAAACTTGTGTGATAAAGGATAAAGATGGAAATCTGATTGGAACTGGATCTAGAACCAGAGGTAATGTATTTCAGTTGAATCCTACTGAGATGACATGTTTGATTACTAAAATTGATGACAATTGGTTATGGCATAGAAGGTTTTGTCATATAAGCTTTGATAACATTGTGAAAGTAAGTACTACACTTGCAGTAAGAGATTTACCTAGAATTATGAAGCCTACTAACATGATTTGGAAAGAATGTGTAATGGCTAAATAGAAGAGAATTTATTTTCCTAGTAAGAAGTTTACATCTACAAAGAAGCTGGAGATTGTTCATACAGATTTGAGCAATCCTACCAGGACTAGAGGATTCTATGGAGAAAGGTATATTATGATTCTTGTTGATGACTTTACAAGAATGATGTGGATTGCATTTCTTAAAGAAAAATATGAAGCATTTGATAAGTTTAAGATTGTTAAGAATAAAGTTGAGAATGAATCTAGAATGAAGATTAAATGTTTAAGATCTGATAGAGGTGGAGAATTTACTTCTAGAGAGTTTAACAACTTTTGTGAAGAAAATGGTATTAAAAGACATTATTTAGCCCCTAGAACACCTGAACAAAATGACATTGCAGAAAGAAGGTACAAATCAGTGACTGAAGCAACAAGAGCTATGTTGTTTGAAAATAATTTGGCAAAGATATTCTAGAGAGAAGCAGTGAACACAACAATATACACAATGAATAGAGTACAAATCATAGCAGACATAGACAAGACACCTTATGAATTATGGTTTGGACATGCACCCTCAGTTAAGTATTTTAGAATTTTTGGAAGCAAATGTTATATAAAGAGAGATGATGATATAGGAAAGTTTGATCCTATAAGCGATGAAGGTATATTTCTTGGATATTCTTTGAAAAGCAAAGCATATAGATGTTTCAATAAAAGAACTAAAACTATTGTTGAGAGCGCAAATGTTAAAGTTGATGAAAAGTTCAAAATTCAAGAAAGAATGCTTGATTGTGAATCTGATGAAGAAACTCATCCTAAGCCTAATACTAGAACTACTATATTGTTTTATGAAACTGACAGTGATTTTTTGAAAGAAAGCCATAGTGAAGTTATTGAAGAACCTACATCTGAAGAGAGATCTGAGATAGTGACACCTAGCAAGAGTTTGTTAAAGAATCATCCTTTTGAACAGATTATTGGGAGCATCAAAAGAGGAGTTCTAACTAGAAATAAGGCACAATAAAAGTTATGTTTGATTTCTCAAATTGAACCTAAGACTACTAATGAAGCTTGTGAAGATGAAAGTTGGACTAATGCTATGAAAGAAGAACTAGATCAGATTGAAAAGAACAAGACATGGAAATTGGTCCCTAGACCTAAAGACAATAATGTTATTGGAACTAAATGGGTATTCATAAACAAGATGAATGAACAAGGAGAAGTACTGAGAAACAAAGCAAGATTGGTATGTAAGGGTTACTCACAACAAGAAGGAATTGAATATGAAGAAACTTTTTCACTTGTTGCAAGAATTGAAGCAATAAGAATGTTTTTGGCATATGCAGCTTACAAGAAATTCAAAGTGTATCAGATGGATGTGAAGTCAACATTTTTGAATGGAGAATAGGAAGAAGAAGTCTACATTGACCAGCCTAAAGGTTTTCCTTTAACTCAAGAAGAAGACATGGTATGTAAATTAAAGAAAGCTTTATATGGACTTAAACAAGCACCTAGAACTTGGTATGCAAGACTGGATAAGTATTTGTTAAAGTTGAGATTTATAAAAGGTACAGTTGATAGCAATCTGTACACAAAAGAAATTGAAAATAGTTTGTTAGTTATAGTTATTTTTGTTGATGACATTATCTTTGGAGGAGAAGATGAAGCTAGTGACAAATTTGCTGATGAAATGAAATAATTTTTGGGATTATAGATAACACAAAATAATCATGGTATCTTTGTAAGTTAGACAAAGTACTTGAATGACTTGTTGAAAAGATTTAGAATGGAGGATTGTAAACTAGTTGGAACACCTATGGTGACTAGACATAAGTTATCTAGCACAGATGAGACTCCTGTAGTAGAACAAAAGAAATATAGATCTATGATTGGAGGATTGTAGTATTTGACTCATACAAGACCTGATATAGCACATTTAGTTGGAATTGTAGCAATATTTCAAGTTGAACCTAGAGAATCACATTATGCAGTAGTAAAGAGGAGACTAAGATATTTAAGAGGCACAATGGACTATGGATTATGGTATGAAAATTCTGATGATTTTACCCTATGTGCATATACAGATGTTGATTGGGGAGGCAATGTTGATGATAAGAAAAGCACCAGTGGAGGAGCATTTTTCCTTGGAGGACGATTAGTTTCTTGGCTAAGAAAGAAGAAAAAAAGTATCTCACAAAGCACAGCAGAAGCAGAATATGTAGCAGCAGCAAACAATTGTAACCAGATAATTTGGATAAAGCAGATGCTAAAGGATATTGGAATAATTTTTTTTGAACCTGTTGTTATACATTGTGATAACACCAGTACAGTTAGTATGTCTAAGAATCTTGTATTACATTCTAAGACAAAGCATATAAAGATTAAGTATCATGTTGTAAGAGAGAAAGTTACTGAAAAAGAAGTCAGACTTGAGTACATAAGTACAAAGGAGCAGATAGTAGATATATTCACAAAGCCTTTTCCTAAAGATACATTTGAGTATCTGAGAGGTATGCTTGGGGTTATGCCCTAGCCTACTTTTGAGAAGTGATGCAATTGGTTGCATCCATCTAGTGGTATATGAGCCTTATCTTCCTTCTGGACTAGATGTTGGTACTTCCTCTATGGGGGAGTATGTGTATCTGAGCTGAGTCATGAGGACTCTAGTAAATGTATTTTCTGAAAAAGTTTCTTTTGATATTGAGTTGTTGTTGACTTAGTGATGGAATTTCTATCATTGATGTCAATGGGGGAGAGGTATGCATGAAAAACAATATGAGACATCTATTGGAGAGAACTGAATAGGATAACGAAGCAAGATTTGATTGATGAAGAGGATTTGAAGAAGCAGTGTTGCAGTATTAGATTTTTGGAACATTGGATATTTTTCATCTATGTTGCCATCAATGCCAATGGGGGAGATTGTGAAGAATGAATTCTAAAGTTCTTGGCAGCCATTCTGTAGTATTTTTTGTTGCATTCATGACTATGATTGTCATTGATGTCAACACAGTGATTTACTGAAGACTTGCAGAGAAGCCGATAGAGTTTGGATTAGCGCACGTGGGTTATTGAAATTGGAGCTATGCAACATTGAGGATATACTCTTTGATATGCCATATTTCTATGGTTAAGAGTGCAGATAGTAATTCATTGATTCATGGAAGTTATGATCATTTTGGTGGAAGCAGTGTTTAGGCAGTGTTCCTGAGTAGCGGTTTGTGGAAATTGGATGATATCTCCTAATTGGGATGGAATCTAGTTTTGCATAGTTAAAGGGAAGTTCAAGACACATTGATAGTGATGTGGATGATAGTACAGACTTCGAGGTCACACGAGTGAAGATTTATTGTATTTGGAAGTCTACAGTTTTATGTAATTTTGGTGTAGTGTGTGGAAACTTTTATTTTGTAATTGTATGCCGACTCATTTGTAATTATTTGAGTGTGGTATAAAGGAAGGAATGTATTTCCTTGTTGTAATGTAATTGTAATGTAGTAGCATGAAGTTGTAATGTGAAAGTGTGTAATGGTAGCAGCAGTTGTGATGTTGTATGCATGAAGTGAAGAAAAGAGCTAAGTTTGAAAGCGAATGTGTGAAGGAAGACATGCGAAGTACAAAGATTTGAAATTGAGATCTGATGTAATAGTGAGTGTGGTTTGGCACAGTCAAAGAAGAGGTAACATATTATTCTATTGAGTAATGCAAAGATTATTTGGACAGTGTTCAGTGATCTTACCCTGAAGCTGTTTGGGCAGTGGGTCCTTCTGTCTTCCATAACTCTTAACCGGGTTAGAATCTTTTAATAGGGATTCAAACTCTCCTAACAAGGATTCATATGTACTGAATTTATTTCATAAGACTCCTAATAGAGTCCATCCTCTCATAAGGAATATTCATATTAGTGCATCTTTTGTGGGCATCATTCCCATCGGGGCTTACTCTTTGATCAAGAGGCTCCCTAGTCAACATATCTTGTGTCATTGTGTTATTGTGTATGAATATCTTTCTATGGTTGGTAATTATATTGCTTATATGGTTTAATGTTGTTGAAGATGATAAAAGTTATAATTATCTGATAACTAATTCATCGCCCCCCCCCTCTCAGTTATCTTGGTGGACTTTACTTTCTAACACAGTGTGCCCTGTGTAGGCAGGAGGGTGTAGGGACAAGGTGGTCCCCCCCCTTAAAACAAATTAATTTTTTTTTTATGAATTTTCTTTAAAATTTAAGACATTACAATTTTAATAATGCTCTTTTTTTTTAATACATATTATTTTTTTTAATAACATTTATTTATTTATATTTTATTTTTCCAACATATTTTTGGAAAATCTGTAAACACAAAAAGGCAATGGGTAGAATATATATAAATATTATATATATATATATATATATATATATATATATATATATATATATATATATATATATATATATATATATATATATATATATATATATATATATATATATATATATATATATATATATATATATATATATATATATATCATCCTGAGAATAATAAAGCATGTTTTATTTTAAAAAATCATGTATTTGTTTTGACCTACTTTTTGTCTTATTTGGGTCTTTTAGTTTTGACTGTGCATTTTTTAACAGAGAATCTATTTTTTTTCCAGAATGAAATTTTTCTACTCAAATTGAATTTTTGACACCAACCTATTCATTTAATTTAGCAACTCAATAGTTTACACTATAGCTAAATTAATTTTTTAATTTCCAAGGGTTCTATAATGAATTTTCTCACGAAATTTTGGCAGCATAACCCTACTATGCCAAGTCTGAAAATAAACTAAAAACCTAAAAACTAAGGGTTTTCTAAAACCCAAATCACAAACAAAAACTGAATACAGATCTAACAATAAATTTATCCAGACATAGTAAAACACTGAAAATTTCACAAACAATTTTACAAGAAGGTTTTCTCAAACCCTACCTCAATTCCAATCCTAGAAACTATAATAGAATGCATGTGAGATGATGAAACTCCTAGATCTATCAGATGAAGAACTCAACCCTGCAAATTTGATTCAACAATGCATGCCAAACCAAAACCAAATGCACCACAAACTTCACCAAAATTCCCAAGCACATGCCAAAGCTCAAAAATCTCAAGATCCAGAAATACTCCAAGAACTCTCCCCACAAATCTCCAACAACCTCATTCATTCCAAAAAATGCAAATACCCCCTATTAGGGATTCAACTCCTCCATTCATGCAAACCCAAATGACTCATTAGATAACTCCTAATCAAACTCCAACTCTCAAATTTGAAAGAAAATCTTAATTAATAATTAAAAATATCTTAAATATTATGCACAACACAACTTAGACTCCCGAAGACAAGCTGTCACCCTTTTTTTTTTAAAAACTATTTTTCATTTCAACTAAATTAATGCACATGCATATAATAAAAATTCACATTAATTAAATAAAATACTTAAGGAACAATTTAATCATGCTATTAAATATTTAATTATTTAATGGAACACAATTAATTATAATTTCACACAATTAATTAATTAAATTCAAATATTTAAACATTTGATCTTTAATTAATTAACCTCACAACAATATAAATATTAAAATTAATATTATTTTTCAACTATCATATTTAATTCCACAACTATAGAAAAGTCACACACAAATAATAGAAATCAACAAATAAACCTAACATACAAAAGGATGGGATCCATGAATTTATGTCACCCAGGCAAATCCGAGTAAGGTAGTCATCAGATACTTATCCAATTTTAGGATAAATAGGTTTAGGTTAGGGTTTTGGATCTGTGTATTATCTCCCCTCTCTTACCATTTGAGATATTGTGATAGGGCAGGCTCATCTTGACAATTCAGGGAAGTCAATGCCTGGTACCTACAAACCTGCATACAAAACCCGCATGTACATACATATATAAATATATAACGAATAATGGCGAGGATCGACCGATCGTCTGGATCTCGCAAGCAAGTAACTATGACTCTATCCTTCAACCACGTCAGGCATGTCAAAAAAATATATAAAACAAACACATCAACCATACACCTGCAAGTATGAGGTTAGTAAAATCATAAGCATCAATGATTTTCTAACATATAATCTATCTTCCTAAAATAATCATAACATTTATAAAATCAGAGTAGGGGCGGGGTACTACAAAACCATTATTGAACTTGTGTTCTAATTAAAGATTCCATTACTTATTACTTGTAAGTGTTGTTCTCTATGCATTAATTATTTCACCGTCTCTTTTATCTCGTCAATTTGAGGGTTTATGTATTCCAAACAAAAAATTTCTCTATTAATTTTTGTTGTATCTTTTCATCTTATTGATAGGGTTTGTGGAACATGTGATGCCATCATCACATAAATAGTGATTCTCGCTCTATATAGATGTCCTCAATTATTGTGGGTGCCTTTCCCTTTCTCTAAACATCCATTCGTGAAAATAATATTATTAGCATTATCAAAATTTCTCTAAAACCCTAAAGAAAAGAACACAATAATATAAGATTTTCCTTCTATCTAATTTGTACAATTACAATGAGGTTTATGTGCTGGGTAGAATGGTTGGGAGCTACATACTTGTATGTTCTATGTGTTGGATCAATGTCATCTTGTGACAAAGATGGGTGGAAAGAGAAAGAAAGAAAATAATAAATGGTTTCTATAGAGTGTATTGACTTATACATGTCTATCCATAAGATTGTGCAGGATCCTCGTCAAAGGGATTTAGGTTCCTGCATATTTAATTCATTTATCTTATGTTAGCTAAAAATTACAAGATACATATGATAAAAATTTCATATTAGACCACATGAACAATATGCAGTCATCATAATCATTGTATATTTTTTTATTTTGCACTTTCCCTTTATCTAGATTGTGCAGGATCATCAAAAAAAGCATTGATGATGTATGCACTCAATTACATATTTACACCAAGGGTGACATAATCACACAAAATATATACATGTCATCAACACCAACAATAGAGCATCATAAAAATTACATTTTTAATTTGATAAATAATAAATACATCAAATATATGAGTAATAATAGAAACATATGTATCATAAATCATATATGTATCTCCATAAACATGTTCTAATCCATCATATATGTATCATCAATCACATATGTATCATTATAAATATGTAATGCATCACATATGTATCATAAATCACCATCCATCACATGGCTAATAAACGGTCCACATTCCATAAATAAACACAAAGTTCAAAAAAATGTCTCACAAAATGAGGGCTAGTCGACATTATCTCTATCTCCATCACCTAGGGGTGGCATGGTTCTACTATTAGGACTTGATAGACATGGACCATGAATTAAAAAAATTAAAATGTACATCATGAATTAATTATGTAATGGCATTAAAATTCATAAAATAATGAATTAATTATGTAACCATATAAGTCAATTAAATTTCTATCAAGAAATCAATATCAAATAGATAATATACTAGTCATATGCCTCAAACATTTCATTCATGTTATTGATCTTCTTCTTCATCTGACTCATCATCATCATCTTCTACATCATCATCATTATCATCATCATCATCATCATCGTCATCGTCATCATCATAATCATCCTCACCATAACCACCATCACCATCATCATCATCTTGTTCATGAACATTTCCATCAGAAACATCATCAACTAACTTTTGATTTTGATCATCATCTAAATCATCTTCTATTTCTTTGATATCTTCTTCTTCCATCACACTATACTTTACCGACCTTCCTCTTGGGTCATGTCTAGCAACAAATGACCAACCCATTTTATGTGGAACCTCTGAGTAAAACATCCTCTCAAATTGGCTTGGAAGAACATAGAGCTCATCTCCAACTGGCTAAAATGACCTTCTATTAACCATTGTAAATCCATTATCATGTTCAATAATAGTTATATTGGGATCATTTTGATTCAATCGTAGCATGTACCATTGGACAATGAACATGACTAATTTGAAGGAATTAAAGTCACACTCAAGTATATCATCCAAAATTCAATAGTATCAATTTTAAGAGTCTTGAGGATGTATGCCATTTCTATATGAAATATTAGTCACCTCAAAGACTATAATTATCCTAGAATCACAAATTTTCTTCGTGTCATCCAACTTTTTGATGCAAAATTTATGACCAATGCACCACATAGCGTTGTGGTGTTTAACCTGCAATATGTCAAACATGTAAAAATTATTACATCGTGATTAAATCAATATATAATTTATTCTTGGTTGAATGTATGAAAAAAAAACATATATATACATCAATACAATTAAGATAAATAAATAATATAGGTGATTAATAAATTTATACATACTTATTTATCTCTTAAACCATATGCTAAATCAATTTCCCTTGGCATAACATTGGAATCTCCATTATGATGAGCTTCTTTAACCAATGAAGCCCCAACTTCCCATGTTAATGTGCGACCAAAATCTTTACATCATTTAATCCTTACTATTATCCAATCAAGATTATTTTCAATATACAAATGTAGTGCATCCCACTCTCGACTAACTATACAAAAAATAAATAGACGACTTAAAACTAAAGTATAGTTAAGATTAAGAATTAACTAACTACAATATATATAAAAAATAAAACTAAAATATATTCATATGAATGTCCATAAACATCTTATAATTACCTCTCACTTTCCTCAATCTACCTTTTCCCATAAAGTACTCCTCTTCAAATTTGTTAATGGAGTTAGGATCCCAAATGCAATCTACATGGATCTTTGTTGTGAACTTAGGAAGATATTCAGTAATGTACACCATAGTTTTGTATACCATATATCCCTCCACCATAAAACCCTTAGGATGTTCTCTTTTTCGATCCAAAGCCTTCAAAAATTTTAAGTGCCTCTCAACCATCTACATTGACCTTGTGGGTATAGGTCCACATAATTAAATCTCCTCAACTTGGTGTATGAAGTAGTGTTCTTATGCATTGAAAAAATTTAAAGATAGACACTTTTGTATGTCACACATTAGATGAGGAATTTTTCTATTCCAATATTTTATATCTTTTTTTATGGATTTCTTTATATGACAACCACCTACAAGAGATTCAAAATGCAAATAAATTAATGATACTTTATAAAATAATATATAATATATTACATAACAAGTAAAATAAATTGCAAATATAATATCTATACAAAAAATTGAACAAATATCACTACTTACCTCATGTATTTTCCAAGATCATATATAACTTGCTTGACATTATTGTTGAAGTCATCTAGGGGAGATAGAGGTAGAACATACTATGATAATTATAAAAATGATATTTTCATCATTTTCTAACATAATACAATGAAAAGTACATGCAGTATACAAATATAGAGTAAACACACAAGAACATGAATTACCTTAATGAAGGTATTCCAATCATGCATTTTCATTATTGACCTAAATTCACTTTTCTTTGATATGAGATTGTTTATGTTCACAGCAAATCCTATGGGAAATCAAATTTTTCATATGACTTATTTTATAACATTACTTTCTTTCTCTGTTAATAACCAAGGAAGGGCACTTATATTAATCTAGTCTCCATCGCTATTTGATTGAATGACATTTTTTATTGCATGATTGGATTCCTAACTATCACTACAAATTTTGACAATTTTTTTTTGTCACACCTTCCATCCAATATTTTTCATAATGTCTCTATTATATTATTTCTAATATGCATAGTATCAAACAAATGCATAATTTGTAGCTACTCGTAGTAGGGAAACATACTAAATTCTCAAGGATAACTTTTTAGTCCATTTGGAGGGTGGTCATTAATGCCTTGACAACCTTCACAATCATCAATTACATCATCAATAAACAAAACATAATATAAAAATATAAATTCCAAACATAAACCATTATATGGGAATGGCATAACCTTGATGATTAATTCTATTATATTCCAACTTCTATAGGTGAGGTGTCATTCTTTGTGGCTTTGATGTAGTCTCTTCTTTCCCATTTAAAATATGTTTTTTAGTATTTTGATACTTATGATTTCTATGGAGGAAGTGCCTATACTCTTCAAACACCTGCTTTCCTAAACTTTTTGAATGATGAGATTTCATCTTTGGACCACAAACTAGACATGAAAATTTCCCCTTTGTTTGAATACCTATGAGATCATGTATAATTGGATTAAATATGTTAATTTTTAAAATTATAATTATCATGCATATCTTGAACACTATAACATACCACAAAAATGTGTTAACCCTAGGGCATCATAAAATTTTCCATACAAGCATTGCATGGAATTGAAATTTTCCTTATCCAATTGGTCTAGAGACATCATACATAGTGACACTATTTCATAACTCTAGAAACTCGTCGATAAAAGGCTCAACATATACATTCATATCTTTAACTTGGTACTTACCTAATTGAATGAACAAAAAAATTACATAATTATTATGACCATTTTACTGTGATATTTATATTTTAATGTAGATGACTATTAACTAAAGAAATACCTAGAACAATCATTGTCAACATTATGTGTTGCCTCTTTATTTACATCCATGGAGGAATTTTATTATTAATAACAAAAATAGGCCACACTAAGTAAATAGATCCCAACTCTCCAAATGGATTGACACTGTCTGTTGCCAATCAAAGACTCATGAGATTATGAGGTTCTCATTTAAAGTGTGACCATTTTTCTTCTATGTCCATAAATGCAAAACCATTTGTAGGCATTTGAATAATTTCATATTGACTTATATTGCATGCATGGTAATCCATAAATTGTGTGAAGCAAGTGCACCTGAATAATCATTGTAAACATGGAATAATGGGAATATAACGAACAACCTTGTGAGGCACCTTTTTTGTTAGTTCATATGTTTGATATCTACTAATGTGACATTCAGGGCATTATATTGCAAATTCATGTTTTTTATGATATATAATATGATCATTGGGACATGCATCTATTTCTTGATATTACTTTCCAATATCTTTCATAATGGTAGATAATTTTTGGTATGAGTGAGGTAGAATATTTGATGGTGGTAACAAAAACTCACCTATCAATCTACAATGAAAAATATAATTTGTTAATATAAAGAATATTAATGGTACATGTTTCACCCTTTATTTACTATGATGAAATAACAAAAAAAATAGATGAAAAAAGATGACATATATGGCATACCTTAACATATGTAAGATCATTATGTTGGATAAACCATTCATAACCTTCAAGTTCACCAACAAAAATACAACAAAGAGAATATTTTTTTGGGAGCCTTCGTAAAGGGGCTTGTATGTCTTCTCAAGTAGAGATAAATCATGAACAATGTAAAAGTTATCTTGATCATCATGATCACTTGTGCTAGTACTAAATGTGTTATGGATCAATGTACTTTTACCATCAACTTCAATTGTGTTTTCTAGTGCATCATCTTCTTCTTCCATATGATCATAATCTTCAACTTTGATATTCACACCTCCATTATCCTCCACTTAGAAAACCAAATTCTCCAAGTTGTGGTGGTCCATATAATGTGGCTTAGGGTGCTCCACCTATATAAAAATGATCAACATAAATAAACCATGATCATGATCTCATCATCAAGTAATTTCTTATGTATATGAATTTTTAAAATGATAAATGAACAACTTACCAACGGATGATAATCATGCCCCCTTCAATGTGACCTTGCTACCTAAAATGCTTCTTAAATGTTATGATTAGAAGTCTTCTAGTCTTTAAGCCCTTACAATTTTTCCAGGGATGATAACATTTTTTGTCACCTTTTATTTTCAAGATAGACCATAATCTAGCAGTTGTCTCATTTTTTTCTTCATTCATATTATCTTACATGGTCTTTTTTCATAGGCCAAAAAAGAAGGCTATGGAAACTTTGATCTATAACCTTCACCTAATAAGAAAAATGATATTGCAAGTACAAAAGTCTTCTTAAAACTAGTTATATAGAACTTGAAATGATGTTTCATTATAATATATCAAATTGAAATACTTAAACATAGAAAAATTTCAAAATGAACCAAAACCATTTAAGATTCAACATAGTAACATAGTATTCAGGTACTCCAAGTACCCTGTGTGGGGACGTCCTGGGGATAGGTACTTCAAGGTTTTATGAAGATCAACATAAAGCTAATTTCAGGTTAGTAAGTAAACTTAAAGCATAGGTATATATTTTATTCTTTTCTTGGATTCACATCTATTCCCTCAGAAAATGTGTCATTCTCCTATTATCTTGTAATAATGCCCGTGAAGAGGGACACTGTCATGCCCAAATATTAGGGGAATACACACACAACAATTTTTTTTAAAGCACATAAAATCAATAAGGTTACACACTAAAGAACACTCAACATGAAAATAAACACAACATCCAAACACATATTAACTCACAAGAGGTATCATGGCATGCATTGGCTTGCCAACATCCCTTGTTCATCAAATTGCATTAGTCTAAATGAAATCCTAACTAGGTCTCTAAGAAATCTTAATCCGGTTTAAGACAATAGTTTATAAAAGGGATAAACCAAGGTAAAAATTCAAACTTAGATAATATTGAAAGTCAAAGGTTGGGTCAACACACCCAAAAAGGTTCAATACAATAAAAGATTAATTCGATCGTAATTGTAACCCTAATGGTTCCTAGTGTGAACTGGGTTACCAACTAGGATCGAAGATGCCAAAATATCAATAATTAAATAAAAGGATGAAATAAGTCAAGGTATTAACCCTAAGAGAAAATTAGGATTTAGTAATTATTACTTATTAAAATATAATAATATTTGAATACTTTAAATTAAATTATTATAATTTTCCTTAAGATATAAAGATCCAAAGTTCATTAATCAATTTATTTTAATCAATAACAAGGATTGAAAAACCATATAACATTATTAATATTAAATTAGACATTAATGCTAAGGAGAAATAATTTACCTAAGTCCCACCTTGGACACTTAAATTAATCTCCCCTAAATATCTATTTAATTAGGAAAATAATAAAATCACTTTAAATAATAAATTTTAAATTTTAAATTTGGAAATATCAAATCTCAAGAAAACTCTAAACTAAAGAAATATGATCATAAAAATATTCCTATGCGAAACCTAGGTTTACAATTTTTTTACTCATTTTAAAGTTATAATGTTAATAATAACTAATTTAAAATACTATATTTTAATCCCAACACATAATGCTATCAAAATTAATTAATTAATTTAAATTAAATATTTAAAAGATTAAAATAACCATAATAAAGCTTTAATGTTAAATTTATCATTTAGGCTAAAGGAAAGTTATTTATCTAAGTCCCATCCTATGACATTAAATAATTTCCCCTACAATCACCTATTAATACATTAAAATATTATTAGTAAATTAAATATTAAATTTAATCACCAACATTTTAATATAAATAAAAAATAATATTCAATTGGAAATAGGCATTAATTTTTAAATTAAAAAAATAGCAAATTCCAAGAATAGTATTAAAAAGAATAAGGGTCCATTTATTAATATCTCAACATTATCAAATTTAAATTAATTAAAAATGGCATCCAAAAGCAAAATATTAGAATCCCACTAAATAATAAAAGAATCTCTTTCAAAATCCCTATGAAAATAAAAATAATAAATATCATAATTCAAATTAATGTGACTGTCAAAAGTCAACAATCATTAAATTAAAATAAGACAGGGATTTAAATCCAAACATAATCCTACTAAATAATAAAAAGGAATATTTTTTAAAATCTCAAGATAAAACAAAAAAATACTTTAAAATCAAATTTAAAAAAAGGTCTGTGTAAATTTAACATACATTAATTACTAATAACCAGTAATTAAAATGTTAATCCAGAATTAAATGAAAAATCATAATTCAAATTTCAGAATTAAAAATGGCTCCAAAAGCCAACCCTACCCTAATTTTGAATTAGAGGAGAATAATATGTAATAGAGCCTATGAAAAGGCAAAAATATTGTTATTAGTCATTTATAGTCCATTGGGACATGGTTTAAAGGTCTAGTCAAAATATGCAGATAAGAGGAGCAAAAATACAATATTGCTCAAAAGTTTCACAAAGTGCAATGCTACAAAAATGTAAGTTTACAACATTTGCACCAAATGTTGTCATTATCAGTTAGAAGGGAGATGAATGGTTTATAACTACCATGAACCTTCTAAAAAAAATGAATTGGTTGAGTATAGTGAGGAGACTCTAGTATTGAGGTTCCATTTCAAGGTTTAAGCAATTACAGCGCTGACTGTCATGGAGACCTTGTAGGAGGACAATCATGGGTTTTAATGAACATGGTAAATAAGACACCATGTATAAAGAGGCAGGAAGGAGAAATGGAGGGTACTCACCATCAAAATGAAATATAATGTATTTTGCAATAAAGAATAGTCAAGTCTTTTTGTTTTGTATTACACTGTATGATTGATAATCATAGTTTTTATGAGGTTTTTATGCATTTGTGGTTCATGAAGGGTTTGTTTTGCATTCTATTTTGATTTGGAAATTAAGGACATTGTGTTAAGTTTCTAATAAACCCAAAACTAGGTCTACCGGTGAAAGTTTGGCATAGATTTAATGGATTTTGTAAAAGTTGTGTAAAACCCTCTTAACCAAACTTGTTGTCAAGGGTTTCATTATAACTCTTGTTTTAACCATTCAAAATTAATGAGATTTTGGGAATTTATAGTAGACTCGTAGACCTTGGAGGTTTTTTTTTGTTCCAGATAAAAATATACTGGCACATGAGAGAAACGGAAAGCCCTAGTAGACTGTTTCTGTGAAATTCCTATCATTTTGATAGTGAACAGTATTGTTGGCTTTTAATTTATGATTGATGGGTTGTTAAAGGTATTAAATGGTTTGTCTAGTTTGAAACATCTTCAATAGAACTTTTCAATGTATTTGATAAGTATTTTATAAAGAATTTGACTAGTTACAAGGAAGCACAATCAAGGAACAATCTAATTGCTTTGATGCAATAGTGACAGTTGTAAAGGTTTGTAACAATGCATGGAAAGGATATGTTGTTGTCTGCATGAAACTCAAATGAAGGATTTCGAGGTGTTAGATATTGTCACTAATTCTTGTGTGAAGAGAGAATGAAGTTATGATTAGAAATAATCACTTGTAGGATCAGTTCAGAGTATGATCTTTAATCAGTGTATTAGCTAAGTTTTATTTATTGTTGTGATATGAAATGGATAGAGGCTATTGTCACTAACAAGTTATGTGGACAGGACATAATGTTAGTAAGTAAGTGGGACTAATTCATAATCAAATAATCATATCCTTGTTTGGATAAATGTGTGTGGTTACAGGAATGAAAGGAAAGAATGGAAGGACTGAAACTTGGTTATGGGATACTTGAAGTATACTTGGGCTACATGTCTTGAAGTTACATGCCGGCCTAAAGGATGGTAAGGTGTGAATACCTCAGTGAGAAATGTAAAGGTTATGTTGAATGCTTGTAGAGCATGACAAATTTAGTGATAGAACAAGCTTGAATATGAATCATTACATATAATGGTTTTATCAGAATATAGGGACATTAATGTTATGACCAATTTATTATTGTCTTTTGTCAAAGACTAATGGATGTTGTAAAGTATGTAATATTGTAGAAGTGATTGTCGATTGAATACCTTTACTTGTAGATTGAATAATGAATGCAAACCTTGAGTGGAATTTTCTTGATGAGTGATATTGTTGGAAGTATTTATGAAACCTAATATATGGTTCAAATTGCCTCTTATATGCAGCTTATGTTGAAGGGATGAATGGATCTATGAAAATAGTGGTTTTAGAAAGATGCATGAATGGACCTTGAGGATCAAAAGTTATTCAGATTTATACAATGACTTGCACCTAGAGGTTTTCAAAGGTGTCCTCAAGAAGAAAAAAATATCATCATAGAAATATTACTACCATGGAAGAAATAGTATTAATGAGTAGTTTTAATGTATAGAATACAATGATCACCTGAACTACCTAGAGTTCTACACTCAAATTGTGCACTTCTCTAAGTCATTACTTCTAAGAGAATCCATGGATGGGAAACCTTGAGAAAGTGACCTAGAGCTCCCTAGGCATGGAGTCACAAGGATATTAAGAATGCTCTCCGATAGAGCTATTAAGCCTATAACATTGCTAGTAAACCACACAATGGGAGATTCAAAGAGACAAGGGCAAGAATGTCGATATCTTCAAGAATCAACAATGAAGATGCAATGCAATGCTATGCTAGAAATGAAGATGCAAGTAAGCTATGAAAGTAAAATGAAAGTATTACAAGCCTTACTAATTAAGCTATGTGAGCTAATCTAGAGCTTGAAAGGAAATCTAAACTAAGAAAGCATAAACATGAAGCTATGATGCAAGAATGAGAGCTAAATGTAAGAAGATCTCCAAAGCTCCAAAGTCACCAAGAAATCATGCAGCATAAGATTAGTATTCAAAGTTGGTATCCTTTGAATGAGAAAAGAGCTCTCCTTTTAAAGATACGTGGATCATGGAGATTAAGAGGCAAAAGATTTGATCAAGGGTGGAGCTTGAAAGAGGAGCAATCCATGTGCACAAGTTTCCTCCAATGAGAAAGAAGTGTTGACTTTTGAGCCTCATGTGAGACAAAAAGGCCTTTTCTTCTTTTTATAAAATAAGAATAATGCTTTATTTGTGCAACTTAGGATAAGATGAAAGTAGGGGATTTTTATTTAATAAAAGGGGAGGAAAATCCTTTTGATTAAATAAAGACTTAGGATAAAATGGTTAGCCCATAGAATAAAATCAAATAAATGATAAAATTAGGATTTGATCAAGGAAATTGATATAATTTGAAAAATATTGATTTTTGAAAATATTGATTCAGGGATTGATAAATTGCTAAATGGGGGCCCAAAGTCTAGGTGACCATTTTAGGGTGCATACATTTTCCCCTCTTTGACTAATGTGAGATTGATTTGGGATCACATGTAGTCAAAGAATGGAATTGAAATGTGAGATTGATTTGGGATCACAACACAACCCAGACGTGTGTTCGATGGATGGGAACACATCAGGACAAAGATAAGCTGAAAGACAAGACCAACATACTTGTAAATAGGATATTCTCAAGTCTCAAATAAGAGATAAGAATCTCAAGCAATATTGATAAGCTAAATAAAGGATTGAAGTTTGATAGGTACTGCCCCCTTGGAATTGAAATTGAAATTAGGTAGAGGATAAATAGTAAATTAATAAATTTGATCAAATCACTAGAAATCATAATCGAAGGTGAAAGATGATAGGATAACCATCAAGCAGTGAAGATATGCCCCAGTTTGACTAGGTTTGACTGAGAAAGATATAGAATAAAGATGAATTCAAACCTCATAGGGATGAATCAAATGAAAATGAATGAAAGACTAGAAGGTGGAAAGAGATGGGGATGAAGAAATGAAGATGCCCTAGCAAAGATCAAAGGATCAAGCCTCAAATGGTTAGCCAACTATGCAGAAGAAGGAGAAATTTTGAAATGCAATTTTTACTATCAAGATGAACTCAAATTTTGATTTCAATCCCAAAAATGGATCCAGGACATTGAAATTAGCTAGGGGTGCAATTTTTGCGGAATTCTGAGGTGTTTCAAAAATTAGGTCAAAAAGTCAAAATGCTATAAAAGGGGTAAAAAGGTCATTTTCAAATTCATTTGTCTTATTGTGATTTTGAGAACTTTGAGAGCTTAGAGAGAGATTATGGCTTAGAAAGCAGTGATTCCAGTCCACAAACATTGATTTGAGCATGGTCAGTTGCACAACCGGCCTCCTCACTATGGTGCTCCGGTAAGTTATCAGAAAAACTCACCTTTTTGAGTCATTTATGAGCTATTTATGACATTTAAAACATGTTTTTAATTATTTTAAAATATTTCAAATTTCAATCATGTGAAAGTTTGTATGATATTTTGAAAGTATCACATATCTTGGTACTTTTTATCGTGTGATAGTTCACGGGTCCACAAAGCATCATGCAACAGTTCAATCCAGTATCGCACGATACTGAACAAAATATCACATGATCTTGTGTGAACTATCACAGAGAAAAATAGTATCACACTGCTATTAAGGAAAGTATCGCATGATACTATATCCAAAAATATTATCACACTAGTGTAATAAGAAATATCGCATAGTGCTAATTTGACCAAAATAACATAGGTCTAGACAATATTTGCATTTAAGATTCCTTGTACTGACTTTAGACATCCATCATGATATGTTCTGACATCTAGTTTGGTGTTATGGCTTACAAGAGAACTTTCTAGTACTTATTAGGGTGCCAAGAGTGACTGGACTATGTTTTGTCAGAGATCTCAATACTCCTGGGAGAGATGACCTCATCACCATGGGATTCAGGTTCTTGCTAGATATGCCCCATATCTGGGTAGATCATGGGTTATTGACAACATTTTCTGAGAGGTGGCATAGTGAGCACAACACCTTTCATCTACCTATAGGAGAGGCATCTATCACTTTGGAGGATGTCTATCGGATCCTTCGGGTATCTAGCCATGGTGATCCAATAAGTATAATCATGTTTCGAAATGTTCATAGATGTAAAGTTTCCATATGATAGAAACTAACATGATGTTCTGGTGACACAGGTATACTACGATTAGGATCTAACTTAGAGGCGACAGGCCATCCAGGACATGTTCTAGGATTTCATGCTCATTGATAGACACCTCAGTTGGGACCAACTGATGGAGGAGTTTGGTCATGATTTCCTGGTTCCATGCATAGTGTGCTTGATAGTAGCACAGGCCTTGATCATAGATAGGAGTCAAAGAGGGTTCCCATTGGGCTGGGGTAGATTAGTTGCTGACTTGATAGCACACCCTTGATGGATGACATGGGGCCTAGCCATCCTAGCAGACATGTACCATGAGTTACATGAGATAGTCTATAGGGAGAGTAGGACATGGGCATGCGGTGTTGTTCTAGCACATGTATGGGCATGGGAGCACATCACTGTTGTGTGCCCACATGTGTAGCCTAGGGAGTAGAGATGCCCCTATATCTACAGGTACATGTGATTCATCAGCCAGCCCCATAGCGGAGACTTCACATATTATAGGAGGCTCCTAGATGAGCTCACATCGTTCGAGTGGAAACCATACAGGGCTTTTGAGTAGTGGAGCGACCAAGAGCAGGAGCTTGGATATATGCTATGTAGTCAACCACTAGTAGGTTGGCACTCTGAGATAGTTGAGCACTTCATGATCTCTCAAGTCTGGAGACAGTTTGGATGACAACAGAGGGTACCCACAGAGACGACCACATATGCTAGGATCAAGGATGAGGAGGGATAGGGATGGTTATCAATGTTGGACTACTAGAAAGTAGAATAGGACACCATAGGTATACATAGGGAGCCATGGGACTATCTCCCAAACATGGCAGATGCAGGTGCGGATGCAGCCTATAGGGCAGAGTGGCGGAGATATCCATTTCCACGATTCACAATTCCTGATGCATAGCCACTGACATAGGGTGGTGATGGGGATGATGATGATGGAGGAGATGAGGGAGGGAGGGGAGAAAATAGGGGATAGGGATCTAGATCAGGTGGCTAGAAATGGTCAAAGAGATAGGGTTCTAATGGTCAGGGAGATGATGCAGTGAGATTAGTTCTCTGACAGGTAAATGCAGGATAGGATCAGCCTACAAATAGGGTAGGAGGGGAGGATCTCAGAGTGAGAGTGCAGGCTTTGGAGACTGAGATCTAATAGCTCAAGATCATGATCTCCATGCAAGATCAGTAGCTAATGGATGCACAAGCCAAGATAGATCAGCGGGAGAGGGCAGCATAGGCTGACACTGTAGAGATTTGAAGAGAGGCTATGTGAGCTACATATTATCATGGTTTATACATAGCAGTTGTTCCTATGGCAC
Source organism: Chamaecyparis obtusa (assembly GCA_027943335.1). NCBI lineage: Eukaryota > Viridiplantae > Streptophyta > Pinopsida > Cupressales > Cupressaceae > Chamaecyparis > Chamaecyparis obtusa. The sequence continues at coordinate 1,761,241 of BSBK01001060.1, forward strand.
AGAGAGTGCCACTCTACTCTGAGAGGGTTGGGAGATCTAACATGGTACTAGACAGAGTGGCAACACCACCTCCACCACCACCATGTGATGGGGAGAGTCAGACGTAGGTCTAGGGTGTTTAGATGTATAGAGTCATATCCTGGGACATCATCTAGATTTTGGATCCCACATTGTACTTTGTATCATGACATACATACATACATATATATATATATATATATATATATATATATATATATGAGATTTACTAGATTTTCAATGTATCTTGTGTATTTTTCCCACTTGTGATGGATGTTTCAGTTTTATTGTCTTTGTTGTTTTGCTCAACTATATGATATATGCTTATATATGCTCATGTATAATCTCTCTCATAGATGTATGTTTAGTTCTCATGTTTATGATATAGACTCATTTTTTTGAAAATGACCTCTTTTTGATATAGATATGATGATAAGATTAACCCCTTGTGATGACAAGAAAAGGATGTGATGTGAAAGACAAGGAGTGAGAGACATGATCGAGAAGAAGCAAAAGGTGAGCGCAATTGACCGACAAGTCTGTAAAAGATGAAAGGAGAGCTCTCTCCATATGCAAGATGAAAAACTAAACTAACATGAACTTAAGAATGCAAGATACTATGAAAATTGGTTTACTTGCAAGGTTACAAATCCATTAGACTCTAATATTCATCATCAAGCATTATTGGTAGCATCACAAGATCATACAATACACACTAGTATAACTATGTGAATCTGAATATGATTTATATCAGATAGGTATGTGGGAAACTAACCTAAGCATCAAAGACATGTAGGTCAAGATGACTAGTGTAGTGAGGTTTCCTAAGTTTAATATGGCAAGACTATACTCACATCAAGACACAAGGAAAGTCAAGATGACTATAAGTATGCACTTGCAAAAATAGTCAAGGATAATACATTGTAGATCCTAGTGTCAAGTGGAACAAGCATAAATGCTCATGACAGTTAGGACCAACAAAATATACCCACAAGCAGAAAACAAATAAAACATGTCCTTGTGCCCCCAGTCTTCTAGCTCAGCATCATCAAAAACTATTAGGGAGAGAACACTCATCAAAGAAATCATCATAGACAACACACAAAGAAATAAAATCAAACAAGTCTCAGCGAGTCAGGTGTTTAAGTGCATGTGTGTAGGTCATAGAATCAAACTTTGAGTATCGCATCTGCTAGTGGAAAATATCATATCATGGTAGACTTTGGGTAGGATATCTGATAAGTGTTGAGAAACACTTGATTCTAGGGAAGTGTTAAAAAAACACACAGTTGGGGTGGTGTTGAAAAACACCATTTGCAAGATGTCCTAAAGACCGACGTATCCTAGAGACCAAAGCTAACATAGTTATGCCCCTTAGACAAAGACAAAGACAAAGACCAATTCCAAACCAAGGCAACAAGGGCAAGGCATGATGGAGAAAGGCTAAGTGTCGAGGACATGTGCTAAGAAACAAGGGTGCAAAGGCCTCAAGTAGCGCCCATTTTTAGGTTTTCACCACTTGACAGATGTAATACCCCAAAAATGGGCTATAAGTTCATTAATCTTCTATATCAACATATCGAACGAAATCAACATCAAAGTCCTAACCTAAGGCACATCTAAACATCATCGAACCCTAATTGATTATCCTAAATTCTGCATCAGGGAATATTCTTAGTAATATTCCTAATTATCCTAATTATCTTTGATTTAATGATTATTTGGCAATAAATCCAATTTAACCTAAATTTTGATTAATTGAATATTCTAAATATTTAATTAATTAGATTTAATTCTGCCACTTAATTATTTAATTGTATTTATTCCTAAGTATTATTATTTAAATTTGACAATAAATCAAAATTCCTATCATTAATTGATTAAATTCTTATTTAATTAATTAAAGCAAGTTGTCATATTTGATGATATTATTTTTGAATAAAAGTTTGATTAAATGATTAATTAACCCATAAATCAATTGTTTTATTTTTCAAAATCAGTTAAGTTGAAGATAAATCACTTTATTTATTTATTAATTCATAATTATCCATGTGCACAATCAAAGAGAAGTTAAACTCCAAATCAGAAAATCAATGCAAGTTATTGACTTTTTGGAACTCAACATCATTTTTGAGTTTTAAAGTTGATCTAAACTTCTAATTTGAGTTAAAAAGCTATTTTTGCATGATTTGCATGTTTTTGTGAGTTAAATTATCTTTATTTAAAAATAAATCAAAATCAAGATGAGTTATTTGAGTGATTTATGGCTTTTTCCCATGCACCTCCAAAGCCCTGGATTTCTATAAATTAAGGCTTTAGCTCTTCACAAATCATCTCTCAAATCCATAAGAATTGCATAATCACGCTACGGAATTGGAGACTGAAGAATCATCTTTGCAAATCCAAGCTTTGTGAGATCAATATTGCATAGTTTTTCATATCATATTAGTTTTCATTTGTTAGATCATTTAGCATATCATAGCATATCATTTTTTTACATATCATAGATTCATATCAATTTTCATCATATCATTGCATAGAAAATCAAAAAAATAGATTAATTGCATTCATATTCCATATCCATCTTTTGCATTCAAATCCTTCATTTAGGTGTCGTCAAGGTCACTAATCTCAATAAAAATCTGAGAACATCATACTCGCACCTATTAGAAGGCAGTAAATCGCCTGGTTAGTTTAACTTTCAATTCATTGTAGATTTTAATTTTTGCTAACCTCTAATGTTTTACTGAAGTGTTGTGTCTACAGAATAGGTACAAAATTCATACACACATTTCTGGCACCCACCGTGGGGCCCTGAAATGGGTTTCCATTTCAATTCTATCAATTTCTATCTTTTTCTCCTTGGTTTCTGTGCAAAACTATGATTTTTTAATTTCTATCCGTACAATCTTCGTACAAATTTCTGGACTGTCGTCTGGGAGCACACCCACTGTCGTACGAGTTTTGGCAGCAAATTTCAACTATCATTTCATTTTTCAGGGTAGTTTTTCATATTTGGTTTTCATATTTTGACTAACAGCTAATCTTAACAATTGAAATTCTCTATTTTTTATTGACTCCTGCTGGTTTTGATTGGAAAAGGTGCAAGAATTGCTAAAATTAGGTAAACATCTACTAAGCACATTGCAAGGATTCCATGTATTCTCCTCAATCTAATAACATTTCAATTTGGATCCTAAAATGAATCTCACATGTGTTTGGCTTGAGTGTTTTCTTTGCATGCTTTTCTTCAAATTTGCATAATTGAATACTAGGTTGTAACACCTTAAGTATTGATAGGCAGTCTTAGGATATTTTTGATTGATCTTATTAGTGAAATTGGGATATTGGACTTGCTTATTCTTAATCACCCCTTGTTTCACCCCGTGGTTGCAAGGTCAGTGCAATATTCAGGGGAGGGGTCTACTTAGAAAGAGTGTTAATTGTTCCACCAATTCTTTCCCATTTTGTGCTTTTTGCATCTCATTAGTACTCTAGGGTGTGGACTTGCTTTTAAATTTGTGTGAGGATTTAAATGAACCACTTTGTGGACTCACCTCACATTTATTTGGAGCATTAAGTGTACCACCTTTTGTTCTTTTGAATGCTTTTGGATAGATTTGTCTTCTGATATATCTGTGACAACATAGTAATTAGGCCCTATGAACACTATTTGTGGTTCTTGAGAGATTGGATTCCCAGTGAAATCCTTCTTGATGATGGAATCCTTGTAGGTAGGGAGGATACTTAGTGCATCTCATGTTTTTCTTGGTCCATGTGTCTTCCCTTATTGATTGATACATTCTCTCTTCAGAGAGGTTGATAGATCACGTGGGGTTGATATCATAGACCTTGGTGAGATAATCTTTGTCTTAGCGTGTCAGATTTATCTACCTACTTTGTCTGGGTTAAAAGTGAAAAGGTGTCAAACCCTTGGATCTAGAGCCAAGTCACCTTGTGGTATACTATTGTGAGTCACCTTTAGAGAGGGTTAACCATAGCGGACACTCCCTTCATAGGGAAAACTATGTTGACAGAACCTCAAGTGGTAATAGCCATTTTTGTCGTGGTAGTGATAGCCGCTATATAAATGTCCTATTGGAAGAAATCTCCATAGGTATGGTTCATTGTTGGGTTGCCAGATCTCCCTAGCATCTCCTGAAGATTAAGTTCTAAGACTGTGTCAAAACCCTGGTGCGCTGAGATTGGAGTTCACCCCTTTGGATCATAAAAGTTGTAGAGTCAAACCATTACTAAAAACCCTAGCAAGGCCAAATTTTCATTTTCTAGGGTATATGTGCATTATTGCAAAACATTTTTGGAACATACACAATTAGTGCTTTTGAAGATTAGAACGAATAAGTCACTTGATTGTTCATGCACAAGGTTTCTTTTGCCCTTGTTCATTATTTTTAGACATGCTTGAAATCACTTGCTTGCTATTTTTCATGCTTGTTTATCTATCTAGTTACTAAAAATGGACAAATCTATTACAATCCTCAAATCTGAACATTAAAATTTGCAAACAATCTGAATCTGAAAACTCAAAATTTGCAAAATCTGAAGTAAAATTCTTTTCTGGAGTCAAGAGTCATCTCAGGAGGTCAGAAAGTCATACAAGTTTCTATCAAGTGTCATTTCATTACTTCCCATCTATCGTATGGTAGAGAACCTAGTTTTGTACAAGTCTTCATGCCAGTCAAATTCAAAAAGTCAAATCCTGCTAGCAACTGTCATATGAGTTTTTCAACTGTCGTTTCATATCACACCCACTGTTGTATGAGTTTTGCAACTGTCATATGAGTTTTTCAACTATCATTTCATAGCATACCCACTATCATACGAGTCTATAGAGTGTCATTTGGGAAAATTTTGAAAGTTGTCAGAAAATTGTCAGAATTGCCAGATATTTAGCTTTTTCACCCTATTTCCAAAATTTGTCGAACAAATCACTGTGTTAGGAACAGAGTAGTAGCTATTGAGAATCCAATAATTTTCCTAAAGTGGCCTTTTGAATCTGATCCAGCTTTCTGTTTAATCAATTTGAGTCTTTATCATCTTGTGTCAAAACCCTATCATAACTATCAATCTTCAATCAATCATCAAAATGACTAAGTGTTGTGATATCTTGTCTGCTATCTTTTGGGCAATCTACCCATACATCTAGGGCATAGTATCCTTCACCCACGTCTAATCAAATCTTCAAATCAATCAAACCTTGACAAGGTTGTGTCATCTGATCATCTTGATTCAATTCATTCTTCGATCATCTGGATCTTATTCTTTGTTTCACTCAAGTTGATGGTGGAAACTAGAGCTTCCTCACACAAGAAATCTAGAGAAGCATCCTAGACCTTACCTATAACCGCTAGTAGGGGTCCAACTCTTGAGCAACTCATCGATCCTGGTCTTTACAAAGATGATGGTGCTGGCAACCTTTGATTAAAAACTGGCTACATTCCTCCTTCATCAACTCACGGAGGTACCCAGCAAACCCCACATCAATCTATTCCAGGGAGTCCACAAACTCCTACCATGTCTCAAGTAGGGAAAAACTTTGGTTCTCAAAGAACTCAATCTCAACATGGTGCGGATCAGGAACCCACACCTAAAGAAATTGCTCAATATCAAAATGACAATAACTTCAAATGAATGATGAAGCATTTCTTGAAAGAAGATAGAGAAGCATACTTTTTACAATTAGCTCATCAAGGAGCTAAGCTTCCTCCAAATTTTAATGTCGAAGCTATCATCACACATAAGGAAGAAACTCCAATAATGGCCAGGATGAAACAAATACATGCTTTACAAGTCAAACTGAATCAACTTGAAAGAGAGAAGGAACCCAAAGAGTTCTCCATGGAGGCTCTATGTCCTTTTCCATTTGACAAAGATTTGTACATGCCACCATTTCCAAAAAGAGTGGAGATGCCAAAGTATGATAAGTATGATGGACATTTAGATCCTTAAGGTCATGTCCAAGAATTCTGTACACAATCAATGGAGTTCATGCACGAACCAACCTATCTAATGCGTCTCTTCCCTCAATCTCTAGGGGGAGCAGCCATCCACTGGTTCTCTAGATTGCCTTCTACTCTCAAAAATTTTGAGGAGTTGATCAAATTGTTTTATCAACAATACTCCTACAATATTCAACATCCAATCACCATGATTCATATCTGTAATCTCAAACAATATCCAGGGGAACCATTCCTAACATTTCTCAAGAGATGGAGGAAGAAGTTCTCTCTATATGCCAGACCTATTCCAGAAATAGAAAAATTGGAAATCTTCATCAATAACCTTGTTCCAGAAATCAATTATCCTCTACAAATGCAAGATCATACATCTTTTGATAAGATGGTGGACAATGCTATTAAAATCAAAAAAGTGCTTGTGAAAAAAGGAGAAATCACCCTTCAAAAAGACAAGTACGAATTAGGATCCAGTTCTAAAGACAAGAACAAAAACTAGAATAGGAATAAAGGCATCATCATAGATGGTGTTGTTGACACTGTCTATGCCCCATCAAAGGCACCAGCCTACAACCTAACTCTTGGTTCCCAAGCCATTAAAGCTTCAGAACAAAAGTCATCCAAACCATTTCAAAAGAAGTCAGAATACAAATCTTGGGATAAACATCAAAAGTTCACTCCTCTTGGAGAATCTTTAGAATCAGCTATGAAAACTCTACTGGCTGATAACATCATCTCTTTGCCAGCAATTTGACCACCTGATTCTGAGCCTAAGCCAAAATGGTGGAGAGAAAATGAATTCTATGATTTCCATTGAGGTAAAGGTCACGAAATGAATAACTGCTTCCGGTTGAAACACACAATTCAAGATCTGATTGATAGTGGAGACATCAAAATTCACAATCCTAAGAGAAATAATGATCATATGACATTTACTGAACCATTTCCACAACATGGTCAAGGAGTTTCAACTTCTTAGCCTAATATGGGGGCAAAAGTCAACTATGCCTACCCTAGAAATAATGTTGTCAACAATATGGTTGAACCCTGTCTCTCAGAGCATTGTAATGTCATCACAATTGTATGAAGAGATAGACAAAATCAATCCACCAACATAGTTACTTGATCACAAGCCCAAGCACATCTAAAAGGACAAATCCCAGATTCATCAAATGTCCCTAAGTTTCCCTTCAATCTTTTGTCTACTTCTAAATAGAAGGCCGGTTCCAAATCTTCCAATCCAAAGGATACAAGGCCTACATCTTATAGCATTGTTCAACAACTCTAGCACACTAATGCCAAAATCTCCATGTTTGAGTTGCTTCGAATATCTCTAGCTCACATAGCCATACTAGACAAAGCTTTTCTCGGTTCCAATGTTCCTGATGATCTTGATTTAGATAGGTTCCAGACTATGGTTGGACATCTTACATCTTCTCAATATATCACCTTTTCAGAGGAAGATGACAACTCCTTGAGTCATCCACATAATCAGCCTTTGCATATAGAAGTCTTGATCTAGAATCGTAGAGTCAAACGTGTGTTAATAGATGGAGGCGCTGGCCTAAACATTTGTTCTTACAGCTTGATCACACAATTGGGATTTTCAGAATTGGATATTGATCCTCGAAAGAAGATAACCATAAAAGCCTATGATGAACAAGAAAGATCTTCTAAAGGCACCATTGTCTTACCCATCTAGGTGGGTCTAGTTATCAAAGATACCACCTGTCAAGTGCTTGATCTACCATTGGCCTACAAAATCCTCCTAGGGAGACCATGGATACATGAAATGCAAGCTATTCCTTCTACATACCATCAATGTTTGAAGTTTCCTTATGAAGGAGTAGAGGTTACTATCCTCGCGGATCTGAATACAACTTGCAATACCTTGAAGGAAAGTGTAGATAAGCTTGTGCCTAATAACAGAGAATCTTCCATTGAACCAACTAAAGAAGCATCCACATCTAAAATGGAAGATCTTGCAAAAGAGGTTAATATCAAATAAAATAGTATGGGAGAATATACTATCGAGCCAATCTTATCTTTGATGTCTCTCCCTATCTCGCCTAAGTCTTATGGGAAATCTTTTAAACAATCCAAACCTGACTCTAAAGAACCCCTTGAGGTATATAAAAAGAATTTTGTAGCAGAAAAAGTCTCCAAGAAAGAATTTGAAGAAGATGAAGCTGTGCTCGCATGGCTATACAAAGATGAACCTAAATCCCACAATGTTCAAACTAGTGACTCTACAGCACCACAGATCCCTTCTAAGTCATACGGTCCAGGAAATAAATTGATAGCTAAGATGGGATATCCAGGTCAAGGACCTCTAGGAGTCAGAGGAAAAGGTCTTGAAGCACCTCTCCCACATACTGGTAGAGAAAATAAAGACAAAGTTGGCTTAGGCTTTAAAAAGAAACCCTATCACCTCAAAGGTAATTGCTCTCATGTCATAGACTAGATCACACCAGGAGAACCTCTTCTTAAGAAAGAAGAGACAGAACCATCAGATAGTGATTCAGACAGCTTAGAACTCATCTCCTATGAAAAATTGCCTAAGGAGATCAAAGACCTTCTTGATGATAAAGATGTTCCAATCAAAAGAATTAATGTAATAGAAACACAAGATCCTACTATCAATCAAGAGATAGTTGCAACACAAGAACCAGCTAATCTCAAAAACCATCAAGAAGAAGAAGGAGGTAGTTATTCTGAGATAGATTCCCATGAGTATGAATACAAATCTGAATTTGAGGGTAACCCTTCTTGGGGTATTCACCCTGACTTTACTAATGTTCTAAGATTTCCTAGAGATCCTGAATCAGAAGATGAATCTAATGACTATGAATGGGGAATCATTCTAGAACTAGATGAGCTTATCATAGAGAAACATGTTGATGTTATTCACCAATATGCACCCCAACCCAATGTAAGTCTAGAATAAAATGATGAACTTATCGAGTCTGATCTACCTATGGCTGAATCGGACTCCCACAATGACATTGAGCCTATTCATGAATTGAATGTCTTAAGTTGTAATATCACCTTTGAACCTGAGCATTAGGTTAAGGCCAATGATGACATATCCATATCTATAAACACTATCTCCCAATCTTTCCCTACTTTGACTATCCAATATCCAGACCTTATTGATCAAACCTCCACAAATCTGAGCCATGGTATTTATACCTTCCTGAATGACTATGCCCTTTCTTGCTACCTAAATGCAGTTGAGCCTATGAGGACTTCCATCAATGAACCGAGCATTAGCATGACTGAGTCAGACATCAAATATCTTAGTTAGAAAAATAAGAATAAGAATAAAAAGAAAAGGAGTTATGAGGGTGAAAACCACTTTGTGGCAATCTCAGAACCTACAAAAGTAAAAATAAAAGATGTATCTGAAGGAGAAAACCTCTTCGAGGTGCCTAAGGATGAGATATTTGATGTCCTTCTGAGTCATTTATAGGACAGATCTCCAATTCTAATTGAGCCCACTCAACCTATCAATTTGGGTACAACAGAGGAACCACAATTGGTACATGTAGCATAGTCATTATCAGAAGAAGAGAAGAAAAAATTTACTACATTCCTAATAGAGAAAAAGATCAACTTTGCATGGAAATACTTAGATATGCCAGGGTTGGATCCTAATCTTATCATGCACCATTTATCTATAGCTCCTAATGTAAAACCTGTCAAGCAAAAATTGCGAAAGATGCATCCTCATGTTGCACTCTTGGTAAAAGCTAAATTAGAGAAGCTCCTGAAAGCCAGATTCATCTAAGTTATTGACTATGCAGAGTGGATCTCTAAGATTGTACCTATTTCTAAACCAGATGGTTCAATCAGAGTGTGCACAAACTTTAAAAATGTGAATAGAGTGTGCCCTAAGGATGATTTTCCACTACCTAACATCGATATGATAGTGGACATGACTGCGGGTTTCAAGATGTATTCCTTAATGGATGGTTTTTCTAGATATAATCAAATAAAAATTGCTCCAAAGGATCAAGAGAAAACTGCTTTCACATGTGCATGGGGTACCTTCTGTTGGAATGTCATGCCATTTGGGCTTTAAAATGCTGGTGCTACATATCAAAGAGCAATAACATCTATTTTCCATGACATGATGCATCAAACTATGGAAGATTATGTTGATGATACTTTAGCAAAATCTATGATTAGAACTGAACATCTAAAGGACTTGAGCATGATCCTAGACAGAATGGAAAAGTTTAGTCTCCGACTAAATCCTAAGAAGTGTGCTTTTGGTGTCACTTCTGGAAAGCTCTTAGGATACATAGTTTCAAAGAAGGGCATTGAGGTTGATCCAGCTAAAGTAAAGGCTATAATGGAGATGCGACCCACTAAGAATATCAGTCAAGTGAGGACATTGCAGGGAAGAGTTCAATCTATCAGAAGATTCATATCACAGCTAGCAGACATATCACAGCCTTTTACAAAAACATTACATAAAGGTGTGACCTTTGCATGGAATGAAGAATGTGAGAACAACTTTAACCATATCAAGAAGTATCTATCTAATCCTCCTATCTTGATGCCTCCTATTCATGGGAAGCCATTGATCTTATATGTCTCCGCAATAGATACATCACTGGGGGCATTGATAGCACAGCACGATGAAGACAAAAATGAGAGGGCTATATACTACATCAGTAGAACATTGGTGGCATATGAAAAGAACTATTCAGTGATTGAGAAAGCTTGTCTAGTTGTGATGTTCACATCACAAAAAATGAGACACTACATGTTAGCTCATACCACTCAATTGGTAGCCAAGATTGATCCACTAAAATACCTACTAAGCAAAGCTGCCCTCACAGGTAGATTAGCTAAATGGGTCATGCTATTGAGTGAATTTGACATTGAGTATGTTGAGAGAAAAGATATAAAAGGATAGGTCATTTCTAATCAATTGGCTTAAGCACCATTGTTTGATGACACACCACTACAAATGGAATTTCCAGATTCCTCTATCATGCATCTTTCTTCTAGACAATGGCAATTATTCTTTGATGGCTCCTATACACAGAATGGATCTGGAGCAGGCATATTGTTCATAACTCCTCAAGGATACTCAATCCCAAAAGCATTCAGATTAAAGTTTCCTTGCACAAACAATATTGTTGAATATGAAGCCCTTTTGAATGGTATGAAAATAACAATTGAATGGAGAGCGACAGAGCTACACATTCATGGAGACTCTCAACTTGTTATTCATCAAGTCAATGATGTGTACCAAACTAAAGATGAAAAGCTCATTCCTTACAAGAGAATGGTAGATGATCTTAAGAAGTATTTCATATCTATCACATTTGAGCAAATTCCTAGAATGGAGAACAAGGCTACCGATGCAATGGCAATGCTATCTACTTTATTACAGCAGCCTAAGCATGAGCTACACTATGAGTTCCTGGTGGAAGCACTATCTTATCCTACATATGATTCTCCCAAAACCCGCATGATCTGCACTATTGTTGGTCATGATTCATCCAAATATAAAAACCTATTTTCCTATCTCCAAGACCAAATCATTCCCAATACCTTCAACCACCATGAAAAGAGATACCTTATCCATAATGCCTCCTGATATGTCATCATTGGTCATGATCTATACAAATGAGGTCTATATGGTACACTACTTAGATGTTTAGAATGGGAAGAGTCTCAATGTGCGTTAGAGGAAGTCCATGATGGTATTTGTGGGTCACACTCGAATGGTTTAACACTAGCTCACAAACTTATTAGGGCTGGGTACTATTGGCCTGAAATGGAGAAAGAGGCTATCAAGTTTGCTAAGAATTGTCAAAAGTGCCAAGTGCATGGCAACTTAATTCATGCTCCAGGGAGAGATCTAATCCCCTTTACAACACAATGCCCTTTCCATCAATGGGCATTTGATCTTATCGGGATGATTCATCCTCATTCTTCTAATGGACATACCCATATAATCACAGCTATAGATTATTTTACAAAATGGGTAGAAGCAGTCCCTTTGACACAAGCAAATGGAAAGCAAATATCTATGTTCATATTGAACTATATCATATGCCAATATGGGATACCTCATTCCATAATCACAGATAATGGTGGACAATTCAAGAACAAAGACCTAGATGATCTATGTGCCAAATTCAAGATTACACAACATTGGTCTTCTATCTACTATCCTCAAGGGAATGGACAAGCAGAGGCATCTAATAAGAATCTATTGAAAATATTGCATCAAACTATTAATAAAATAGGAAGAGACTGGCATCTCATGATCAATCCAGCTCTCTGGGCCTATAGAACAAGTATAAGAACACCTACTGGGGCTACTCCTTTTTCTTTAGTTTATGGGTCTGAAGTGGTACTGCCTATTGAGGTTGAAATCCCATCACTAAGAATCAAAATGCATGGTATAGTAACTAATGATGACTACAAAGTGTCTAGGTTGCAAGAGCTTGAACTACTATATGAGCACAGATAAGAAGCGTATGATCATCTCAAAGTATATCAGAAGAGAATGTCTAGAGGCTACAACAAGAAAGTCAAACATAGAGAATTCCAGGTTGGTGATCTAGTCTTGAGAGAGAATCCAAAAAATCAATCACATAGAGAACGCAAGGGAAAGTTTGAACCCAACTGGCTGGGTCCCTTTGTTATCACTACTACTTTTGGCTCTAGTGCCTATCAACTCTCAATGACTAAAGGAGAACAACTCCAAGAACCAATCAACATTATCCATCTGAAGAAATGCTATGCCTAAAGCATTCAGTCTATGGCAAAATATCCTGAAAAAATCTTAAAAATCTGAAAAAGTCCTGAAAAAATGAACATCTTGGTGAAAACCTAGCAATATGCACCTTGATGATTCACAAAAAAATAAAAATAAAAATATCAAAAATTCAAAAAAATTGAAAAAATTAAAAATACAAAAAAATGAGAAAAAGAAAAAGTGCCTTGGTGAAAACTTGGAAACAGGTGCCTTGGTAGCAATAATAGAATCTCTGCCAAGATGGTGAAAACCCAGCAAACGGGTGCCACTTGTTTCAAAATGCTCCATCTATCAGCACAATCTTGGTCTTTCCCAGCTTTCAGTCTTGCTTTAGTTTGTACATATCTCCTGGTTTGTTTCTACATTTCCAATTTTCAATAAGTCGGTCTGTACACCAATCATCTCCAGCATCTGTATCCTATCAATGCTTAACACTTGGGGGCAATCAATGTCAAATCCTATGGTCTCTAGTCTATCTTAGACATATCATATCCAGTCAAAGTCCTTTGAAGCTTCATGTGAGTCAGTTAGTCAGTCTTGTCTCCAGAAAGGATTTTGCATCTACAGCAATGCAATCAAACTGAAAACTGAAAACTGAAAACAATCTATGCTTTTTACATGCTTTTATCTCCTTGTATGCTTACTGATTCACATTGAGATTTTTGCATATTATGTCCCTTCAAGCTCTTTGATGGTGTCCTTTATAGGATTTAGAGAGTGATGACTGTGGGCATAATCTTTTCTTTGTCTTTTTCTTGTATGTGAAAATCTAACAACTTTGAAAATTATGGATTGACATGGTATCCGACTGTAAGAACCTCTATCTTGAACTGGATGGCCATGCCTACCTCAACCATTGATACCTAGAAAATTCAATGAAGTTTGATCTAACTATTGTCTTTTTGAGTGAGTTCTTTCTCCTATTGTGAAACACGATCTTACCTAAGGATGTGAATGATAAAGGGTCACTACAAGTAATTCACATCAGATTTAGAATGATCTCTTGACTGCTTGATGTGTTTGTAACACAAGGTGTATTCTGGTCATCACAATGTTTATGTTTTGATGCTTATACAAATTGCTATATCAAAATGGACATGATATTTAGGTCATCCTAGTGCTTATGCCTTGCTGCTTATATCTAATCTGACATTACAAAAAATAAAATCAATATTCATATATCCATGGTTGTTGACCAATGAGTGTTGTATTGATTCTTGCGCATACAAATCGATATTCATATGTCTATGGTTTCATAGCTAGTGGGCATTGTATTGATTTATCCAGTTACCTAAAAGTTCAATGATGATAACAAATTGACACATGATCAGTGACTAGGTCCTAGGTCTTAGGTTGCATTTCATACTACATGTCTCTTTGCATTTTTGCATGTTTGCATGATCTCACAATGGCTAAATGAACTTCAATGCTTAAACAATTCTTCAAATCACATCTTCAAATCTAACAAGAGCTGAATCTCACACGAAGGTTCCTCCAATGAAATAGCAAGTAGAATCTTTTTTCAGGATCAAAATCAAAATCTGAGATCATTCATATTATTCACTACTTGCATAATCGACCTTCTAATCCTCACAAAAATCTAGTATTCAACTTAACTGCTTATCTTACATCAAACTATCAAAATTTCAACTTGGTCAGCCATGGTCAACTCATGGTTTCACCTAGTCAAACTCAGTCTTTTGGACCTCCAAACAATGCAGAATGCATTCTCGAATGTGTATAACCACTTCTCAAATCAATTAACATGCTTCTAAACTATTCAACATTGACTTTTCTTGTCAGATTTCAATTTTAATCCTGAAGGGGGCATGGTATTGCATATCATTCAAAGTCTGTAATCAAATTTGAAATCATATCTTTCCTCAGTAATCAAGACAACAACCATGTCTAGTTGCTGATTCATCAAAAGTCCTCATCGCTCAGGGAAAATCTATCATCGCTTGGGGCATATCAGATTCATCAAGATCCATATCAATCTGGTATTCTCCTAATCTTGTAAACTGTATCATCTTTTCACAACCATCGGTTCATCAGTGTTCTTTCCTTGGTTCTTCAGTAACTGAAGGGTTCAGATGTGATACCTATGTGATTCTTCTAAGGACAATCGGGTCTGGAATCGGTCACTCACTTCTTCGCAATCATAAGGTTCAAAATCAGGTGTTTTGACACTTTTTCACAATCATCGATTCATTGCTGTTATAGTTAACATTATCTTTGGTCATTCAGGACCTATTATCTTCATATCAATTTTAATCAGTTTCTGTCTCATATCAACATCAATTTCAAACATCAGTTTCATATCTTTATCAAACACAGACTGTCTTTGAACCACTGCGCTTCACACAACAATTCAAAGAGGGGCAAAATGTAATACCCCAAAAAATGGGCTATAAGTTCATTAATCTTCTTTATCAACATATCGAATGAAATTGACATCAAAGTCCTAACCTAAGGCACATCTAAACATCATCGAATCCTAATTGATTATCCTAAATTCTACATCGGGGAATATTCCTAGTAATATTCTTGATTATCCTAATTATCTTTGATTTAATGATTATTTGGCAATAAATCCAATTTATCCTAAAGTTTGATTAATTGAATATTCTAAATATTTAATTAATTAGATTTAATTCTGCCACTTAATTATTTAATTGAATTTAATTGTATTTATTCCTAAGCATTATTATTTAAATTTGACAATAAATCAAAATTCCTATCATTAATTGATTAAATTCTTAGTTAATTAATTAAAGCAAGTTGTCATATTTGATGATATTATTTTTTAATAAAAGTTTGATTAAATGATTGATTAACCCATAAATCGATTGTTTTATTTTTTAAAATCAGATAAGTTGAAGATAAATCACTTTATTTATTTATTAATTCATAATTATCCATGTGCACAATCAAAGAGCAGTTAAACTCCAAATTAGAAAATCAATGCAAGTTATTGACTTTTTGAAACACAACATCATTTTTGAGTTTTAAAGTTGATCTAAACTTCTAATTTGAGTTAAAAAGCTGTTTTTGCATGATTTGCATGTTTTTGTGAGTTAAATTATCTTTATTTTAAAATAACTCAAAATCAAGATGAGTTATTTGAGTGATTTATGGCTTTTTCCCATGCACCTCCAAAGCCCTGGATTTCTATAAATTAAGGCTTTAGCTCTTCACAAATCATCTCTCAAATCCATAAGAATTGCATAATCACGCTACGGAATTGGAGACTGAAGAATCATCTTTGTGAATCCAAGCTTTGTGAGATCAATATTGCATAGTTTTTCATATCATATTAGTTTTCATTTGTTAGATCATTTAGCATATCATAGCATATCATTTTTTTACATATCATAGATTCATATCAATTTTCATCATATCATTGCATAGAAAATCAAAAAAATAGATTAATTGCATTCATATTCCATATCCATCTTTTGCATTCAAATCTTTCATTTAGGTGTGGTCAAGGTCACTGATCTCAATAACAATCTGAGAACATCATACTCGCACCTATTAGAAGGCAGTAAATCACCTGGTTAGTTTAACTTTCAATTCATTGCAAATTTTGATTTTTGCTAACCTCTAATGTTTTACTGAAGTGTTGTGTCTACAGAATAGGTACAAAATTCATACACAACAAATTTTTTGATTTTTTCAATTTTTGTATTTTTGCTACCAAGGTGCCTGTTTCCAGGTTTTCACCAAGGCACTTTTTCTATTTTTTTGAATTTTTTGCAATTTTTTATTTTTTGGTATTTTTTTCAAGACTTTATATGCTTTTTAGAATTTTTTCATTATCATATATGAATTTTTTTTTGGAATTTTTTTAGGATCAATAGATATGTACAAAGGATGCCCTCAGATAGAACAAGCATCATGGATAGAACTTCTTTAGGTGCAAGATATTGATAGGCTCAGGGAGGTGTTCTCCCTCTTCAGTAGATAACAAATAAGCACCTATCCCAAAAGCAATAGTAATGATATAAGGTCCAAGCCAATTTGGTTCAAATTTTCCCTTTTGCTCTATATGTTGTTGGTTCTTAGGGTTTTCTCGTAAGATAATATATCCCACTTGAAATTCTCTAGGGTGAACCTTTTTGTCAAATGCTTTGGACATACACTTTTGGTAGACCCTCATATGGTCAAATAATGCTTTACACTTCTCATCTAGAAGTTCTAATTATTGGAGTCTCATGGCACAGTAGTCTTCATCTATCACTAGACCTTTGAGGGAAACTCTAAGTGAGGAAATCTCCACCTCTAAAGGTAACACTGCTTCAGCACCATAAGTAAGGGAAAAAGGAGTAGCCCCTGTTGGAGTACAAGTACTCATTCTATAGGCCCACAAGGCTAGATTTATCTGTAGATGCCAATCTCTATCATTCTTATGAACTGTTCTATGGAGAATTTTGAGAATGGTTTTATTTGAATCCTCTGCTTATCCATTTCCTTGCGGGAAGTACATGGAGGACCAATGTTGTTTTATCTTGAACTTCTTGTAGAGTTGTTTTAGGTCCTTATTCTTGAACTGACCTCCATTGTCAGTGATTATTTTAGAAGGCACTCCATACCGAAAAATGATATGGTTTACAATAAACAGAGAAACTATCTTGCCCGAGGTAACAGAAAGTGGGACAGCTTCTACCCATTTGGTAAAGTAGTCAATAGTAGTGATGATAAATTTGTGTCCACCTGATGAGTTGGGATGAATCTGCCCAACAAGGTCAAAGGCCTAGCGTTGAAATGGCCAATGAGATATAGATGGAATAAGCTCCCTGCCTAGAGCATGTATCAGGTTACCGTGTTTTTGATACTTTTCACATGATTTAGCAAAATCTACTGCATCTGTTTGCATGGTAGGCCAATAGTACCCAGCCCTAAGAAACCTTCAGGCCATGACAAGACCATTAGAATGTCCTCCACAAATGCCCTCGTGAATGTCAGCTAATGCTTGATCGGATTCATCCTTTTCCAAGCACCTAAGAAGTGTCCCATCTAAACCCCTCCTATATAGATCACCAGAGATAAGGGTATGGCGAGAGGCATTTCGGGTTAAGTTTCTTCATTAAGAATGGTTGAAGGTTTCAGGAATAATGCCATCATAGAGGTATGAGTAAATGGCACCATAGAGGGATGACTCATGGCCAACAAGGGTACAAATGACATGGCTTTCTTGGGAGTCATAAATAGGATAGTGTAGCTCTTCCACCAAGAATTTGAATTTGGACTCATGTTGTTCTAGCTGAAGAAGTGAAGCCAATGTAGCCATAGCATCAACTCCTATATTCTCTACTCTAGGGATTTTTTGAAATGTAACAAAGGTGAAATATTGTCTCAATAAATCAACCATTTTCTTGTAGGGTATCAATTTGTCATCTTTTGTTTGGTATTCTTCATTAACTTGGCTAATTATTAATTGTGAATCCCCATAGATATGCAGCTCTATGATTCTCCATTCTATGGCCATTTTTAGTCCATTTGTCAAAGCCTCATACTCAACAATGTTATTTGTACATGGGAACAATAGTTTGTAGGACTTAGGGATTGTGTACCCATGAGGAGAAAAAAATAACACTCCAGCTCCTTAACCATTTTGCATGAAAGAGCCATCAAAGAACATCTTCCATGTTCTTGCAGTCATGTACATTATGTACTCATCTAGAAATTCAACTTGAATAGGCATGTTGTCTTCAATTGGGAAATCATCCAATTGATCTGCAATGGCTTGTCCTTTTATAACTTTATGCTCAACATACTCTATGCCAAATTCTAATAAGATCATCATCCACTTAGCAAGTCTACCTGTGAGAGAAGCCTTACCAAGAAAATATTTGAGAGGATCAATCTTTGCAATGAGGTGTATTGCATGTGCAAGCATGTAATGTCGCAACTTTTGGGAAGAAAACACCACCACAATGCAAGATTTTTCAATACTAGTGTAATTAAGCTCATATGACATGAGAGTATGACTGATGTAATATATAGCTCTTTCTTTTCCAGTGTCATCAAGTTGAGCTAATAATGCCCCCAAGGAAGATTTTGTTGCGGAAACATACAATATGAGTGGTTTTCCTAGGATAGGAGGCATTAAGATTGGAGGATTGGCCAAGTATTGTTTGATTTGGTCCATACTTTTTTGACAATTCTCATTCCAGACACATTTAATCCCTTTATGCAATGTCTTATTGAAGGGTTGAGCTCTATCAGCCAGTTGTGAAATGAACCTCCTTATTGATTGAAGACGTCCTTGAAGACTCCTCATTTGGCTGATGTTTTTGGGAGGCGGCATATCCAAGATTGCTTGAAATTTCTCTGGGTCCACCTCTATTCCTTTGGCTGAAATGATAAACCCTAGAAGTTTTCCAGAGGTGACTTTAAATGCACACTTTTTTGGATTTAATCTTAGTTGAAACTGCTCTATACAATCTAGAATGACTTCCAAATCACCTAAGTGTGTATCTCTTTTTTTAGATTTTTCCAAGGTGTCATCCACATAATCTTCCATATTCTTATGCATCATGTCATGAAAGATAGTTGTCATAGCTCTTTGATAAGTAGCTCCTACATTTTTCAATCCAAATGGCATAACATTCCAGCACTAGGTACCCCATGCACAAGTGAATGCAGTCTTTTCTTGGTCTTCAGGAGCTATTTTAATCTAATTATATCCAGAAAAATCATCCACCAAGTAATAGATCTCATAACCCGCGGTCATATCCACTATTATGTCTATGTTTGGAAGTGGAAAATCATCCTTTGGGCATGCTTTATTAAGATCCCTAAAATCTATGCAGACGTGAATGGACTTGTCATGTTTAGAAACTGGGACAATATTGGATATCCATTCGGCATAATCAATGGCTCGTATAAATCTCGCATTGAGGATTTTTTCTAGTTCTACCTTGATGAGAAGAGCTATGTGAGGATGTAGTTTCCTCAATTTTTCTTTCATTGGTTTTATACCTGGAGCTATGGACAAGTGATGCATAATGAGATTAGTGTCCAACCTTGGCATGTTTGAGTAAGTCCAAGAAAAATTAATCTTCTTGCTCTGTAGGAACTTGGTATATGCTTCTTTTTCCTGTGTTGATAGAGACTGAGCCAAATGTACTATTTGTGGAGCCTCTTCTGTATCAAAATTAATTGGCTGTGTAAGCTCAACAAGCACTAAAGATCTATCTTGAAAGTAACTTGGAAGATGATCAAGTACCTCATCCTTAGGTGCCTCGAAGAGGTTTTCACCCTTGGATACGTCCTTTATTTTTACTTTTTTAGGTTTTGACACCGCCACAAAGTGGTTTTCACCATCAGAATTCTTATTCTTTTTTTCTTTTCTTTTGATTTTGCGACTAAGGTACTTGATATCTATGAGCTCAAGGGCATTTAGGTAACATGCTATCTCATAGTCATTTTGGAATGTGAAGAGCTAAGGCTCTTGATAGCATTGAGACCACTCAATTAGGTGGGGATTGGCAAGGGGTTGGTCAATGATGAGTTCAATATTGTGGATACAAATGGTATCATCTCTAGTGATTGCAGAGTTAGGGTCTGTCCAGTATCCTTCTAAGGTACTCAAATGAGGATTTATCCTACCAAGCGAAGCATTGTCCACTAAAGAGACTTGCGGATTCAAATCCTCTAATCCTACACTAGGCTCATTAGCTACCTCAGGTTGGGAACTATAAGTATGGACAACATCAATGTCCATGTCAACTATAGAAGAATCAGAGAGAGATTCCCATTCATACTCATGTGACTCGGTATCTAAATCCTGACTGGGATGTTTACACCACGCATGTTTTTGAGGCCTTGAGGTGGAGGCTCTAATATCACATCGGGTGACAAATTCTTGAGCACTAGTCGTGCATTGATGTTCTTGGACAGGATCTCCAATAGTGGATTCTTCTTGTTCTAGGTTTGAAATTGTTGTATGGATAGCTGAATTGTCTGAATCTCCCCAAAGGAGATTGGCAGAAGGGACCCAATCTTCACACCTATCTTGTTGATTTGTCAGATTGGGTATGTAGTTTGATTCATCATCACTATCCATCGTAGCAAGGATAGGAGCAATTTTCTTGTCATGACTTTCAAACCCTAGGCCAACCGTCTTCTTAGACATGCGTCCAAAAAGAGCATGATTGAGAGGTTCAACCTTAGCGTCCAATCTGTGACTAAGAGGACCATGTCCTGGATAACCCATATTTTTGACAAGAGTGTACCCTCATCCATATGCCTTAGGAGAGGGAGAGAAGTTCTCATTATGCTTGTATTTTTCCTCTTTGTAAATCCAATCTCTAACAGCTACCTCTTCCTTCTCATCCTAGATAGGGACTGAGGACTCTACAAATGTGCCAAACAAGGTCATGGCTGAAGATGAAGGTCGCATCTCTTGTGAAGGTTTTCCGTAAGACTTAGGTGAGACTAGCAGTTTAGTAAAGGAGTCAATTTGATACCCCCCCATACCAAGGTCTATGGACTTGAACTTATTCTTGCACTGTGCTAGAGTTGCATTGAAATCCTCTACTTCCCTGTTGAGAGGAACAAGAGTCCCTACTGAAATTGCATTTACAGATAATGTGCTATCCCTGGGTATACAGACTTCTACTCCATTATAGGGAAACTTAACACATTGGTGGTAGGTGGATGGCACTGCTTGCATGTCTTGGATCCATGGTCTACCAAGTAGGATATTATATGCTAGAGGACCAGCATCAACAATTTGGAAAAAAATGTCCTTTTTGATAGGGCCAATCCTAATAGGAAGGACAGCCAACCCTTTAGAAATTCTCTCTACCTCATCATAGGCTTTAATGGTAATTTTCTTCTGGGTATCAATAACATGCTTAGAATAACCTAGTATCTTTAACATAGTCAAAGAACAAATGTTGAGCCCAGCACCCCCATCAATCAACACACGCCTGACATGGGTCTTGTGAATCATGACTTTGATTTGAAGAGAAATATTATGCAGATGGCTCAAAGCTTTTTCATCTTCTTCTAAGAATTTTAGGTAATGAGGGCTGGAAAGGTGATTGACCATACTTTGGAATTGGTCTTCATCTATGTTGGTAGGAACATTGGCCGTGCGCAAGGCATCCTCAAGGATTTTTTTATGTCTCGGAGACAATTCTAAAAGCTCAAACATTGAAATATAAGCTGGTGTTCATTGTAGCTGATCAACAAGGTTATAGTTCAACTGAGGATTCACAATTAATTTGGTGCTGACATTTTTGGATGTCACTTGCTTGTGTTTGCTAGACTAGTTGGAACTAGGACCTCTAATAACCACAGGACCTTGACTTTGACTTCTTGTGATAGCATTAAGAGTTTGGGATGACCTTTGAGAGTGAGGACCCCTAAGCACCACCATAGGTTCTTCATCAACTATATGAGGAGAGCCCACATCATAACCATAAGGATCCTTGTCCCTCATCATGTTGACACTTTCCTCCACAATCTCAAGCATATTGACCATGTTTTCTGTAGCTATGTAGGTATAGTTGATTTCGGCCTTTCCATTCTTTGGTTTAGAGGTTTCCCCCTTCTCATATTTAGGCAAAGGCTCCTTGAATGCCTTATGGTCTACATTGGTGTTCAACCCATCAATCTAAAGTTTTCCACTCTCAATAAGATCCTGAATAATGTGCTTAAGTTTCCAGCAATGTTCAATGTCATGTCCAATGCCATTGTGGAATTTGTAGAAATATTTTTCATTCCACCAATGTTGCTTAACATCAAGTATGTGGAAATTTTTTGGATCTTGCGGTTGTGCAAGGTTATTGGTAATACGCATCTTGAAAACATCCTCATATGAGTCACCAAGTTTAGAAAATTGTCGCCTCTCCTTTTTAGGCTTATCTTGATACTTTGGTTTATGCTCTTGTTGGTTGGAGGATGTGTTGAGCTTCATAGCTTGAACTACACTAGACAAATAAAGGACACCTTGATCCTTGGGTTGAGAAGAGTCCACAACTCCATCGTTGACTACTTGTTTGTTCTTATTCCAGTGCAAGTTCTTATCTTTGTCCTTACTAGAGTTGTTAGTATTTTGACCATTGTTGTTATTGTTATGTTTGGTCAAAATCCCTTTCTCTTTCAAGACATCTGCAATTCAACATGTGGTTTTGACCATAGTGTCAAAGGAATCAAAGACCATCTTTCAAACCTCATACCACATTTCGAGCACCAACTTGCTAACAATGATATCAATCCTTTCATGCTTAGGAATAGTCCTAGAATAGCGAAAGCACAATTGTCTCCATCTTTGTAAGAAGGTAACAAAGGATTCCCCTTGGTTTTGTTTCAAATTGCACAAGTCTAACATAGTGACTGATCTTGACAAGTTGTATGCAAAATGTTGAACAAATATGTGGACAAGTTCTTTGAAAGTTTTGATGGGAGGGGTTATGTTGGTAAACCACTCCATTGCTTGGCCCTTGAGACTCCTTGGAAACAATCTCATAAGATAGGAGTCATCTTGGTGAAACTCAAAACTCATGATGTAGAACTAACGCACATGATCATGTAGATCCCCATTACCATCATACTTGTCATACTGGGGGATTTCCACCTTTCTAGGAAAATCCTTCATGCTTACACTCATGTCAAAAGGATTGGGACAAATAGAGTCAAGTGAAAAGGAACTTTTAGGTGCCAACACCTTTTCCATCATACACTTGAGTTTTTTGATCTCCTCTTCTTGGGATGGACCTTGTTTCTTGATTTTTCTATCCACATCAAAGTTGCAAGGGACTCTAGCACCCTTGTTGATCAAGCTCTCTAGGAACTTATCCTTGTTTTGATCTAAATACTTCTCCACGTATTGTTGGAATAGTGGTTCTTGTTGCATCCTCATAAAGGCTTGATCATCAAAACTTGCACTACTTCATCCATGTTGGGAGCTATGATGAGCTCGTTGGGAGGGTTGCCTCAAGTTCCTAGGAGGTGTTTGTCTCCTATGTTGTGAAGTCATTCTTCCTCTAGGACTAGGAGATCTTCAAGGGGTTCTTGACCACCTTCTACTTCATGGGGTTCCTGAAGGAGTAGATGGTGGAGAGTTGTTTCCACTGTTGGTACCCCTGTTATTGAATTGGTCATTGAGTTGTTGGGCTAAAAGCCTATCTTGTTCTTCTTGAAATGCTTTTCTTTTCAATTCTAACAAGGCTTGTTGCTCTGCCTCTAGGAGTCTAAACCTCTCTTCTTTAGCATCTTGTTCATCCAAAAAGTCTTTCTTTTCACGTTCAATTCTTTTAAGCCTTTCATTCTCATATCTTGAGGTCATTTTGAGCGGAGAGTTGGGCCTCGAATGTTTGAACAAGTCATTAGTAAATGCTACATTCACATTAGCATCACAAGATTTTTTGTTTTGGTCTTCATGTTGTGACCGTTCATCTTGGTGAACTCATCTTGTATACCTTTCAGCTCTCTGATGGGCATCTAAATATCTTATGTTGATAGGGCATGATGTTGGTTGATTGTCATCACCAAATAGCATGTTGTCCCTATGTCTCTGAAAAATGTCATCAAGATTTTGATCCATCACTTCTCTCTCCTTTCTAGTCATGGTGTAATTCTTGTCCATATCTGATTGAGAAGGTGCTAAAGAGGTACTCAACTCACTAGGATTTCTCTTTGGGTCAAACCAAGCTTCAGACTCACTCCTAGGGGATTGATCAAAGATGGGCTCTTTTCCCTTTCACTTTTGATGAGTTTGGACTAAGGGTAACTAATCAAAGAAAACTTGAGGTCATTTTCCTTGACTAACCTGATACCTTGTCATAACTAACATGAAAGAGAAGAACCTTGGTGATAAGATAACCCTATGAAATGTTAATACCAAACTAGGATAGTAAGTGTTCAATTGTCCAAAAAGAGAGATGATGAGATAGAAAGCTGACAAGAGGTATAAACCAACACTACCACAGAGGTGTATAATAAAAGGATAAGTATCCTAACACATATGGATTAGGAGGATGATTTACCCAAAATATATTTTTGATTGAAATTGAATTTATATGGAAGTGAATTTGAACAAAAGACTACTAAAACTCTCCAAGTGTGTTATCAAAGAGTCTAAAGGTTTACTTTTTCAACAAGGATAACTTCTAACTTACCGATTCCAAGAAAGATTACTTGTGAAATCAAAGAATACTAATTGAAGGAGTCAAAACATAGGAACCCAAGGTACAAATAGGCTTCCAACTGCAAGGTAAGAGACCTACTAAAATATGGATCGACCAAAGAAAGACTGAAAATGGCATAAATCAAGCAAACAACAAAAAGACTCTGTGGGACATTTCACAGAATACTAGGATGATATAATCTAGCCAGGTGATATTTCTTACAGAGGTTATGCGACAGTTTCTAGGTAGCCTGTGTGATAAAATCTAGGCAAGCTGTGCGACAGTTGTTCAACAATGAAGTATGGCATGATAAAACTCAGAATAGTGTGCGATCATATTTTAGGATCGTACGACTCTTGACCAGTAAGTGTTTAAATTTTAGTTTTTAAGGGTAATTCGGTCAAAGTTGCAATTTGATGGTTGAATTTTTTATCTCAAACATAGTACTAGTAATAATTAGACAATTTTTCAAATAGTAGGTGATCAAACATGTCATAAAACACTTGCACAAGGGTGAAAGAAACCTTGCCAAGACAAGCAATTATGATATCAAAGCAAGAAAATCCTATGAATGCTACCGTGATGTTTGATGTTTGAGAACATTTGCATGGGTAGATCACAGTGAGAACACTTCAAGCACTTACTAGCCTAAAAATATAAAGGCTCAATACTTAACAACTTGGCTCACACTTGATGTCCCATTACCTCACACAAAGTGGTTACCCACAATAGATGTTGGCTTTGTTGTGGAAGTGCCAATGACATAACCAAAGGAACATAGATAGTGAGTAATCTTGGGGTGATCTGAGTTAGTCCACTAGGATCAATCCTTGCACTAAGAAGCTAATCGGCAAAATAGGGTGGCTTCTATCTATGGTTCTTAGTAAGGGCTTCCGTTCGTAATACCCCTCTTGCTCCTTAAAGGGACTCCTTACCTTGTGGAAAGTAATGAACCTCACGGCCACAAGAGTACCTTAAGCATTCTTGCCTAGCATTTTCCTCATGGTCACAATCCCACAAGTACTCACACCAAGTGAAGACAAGTACTACGTCTACCAAGGTTTTGTGTCCTTGACAGCCTTGATTTTATAGTGGGTCAGAATAGCTTGGCATTATCTTGTCACCACTTGGGTCGTTCCTCTTGATTGCTCTAGAGTAGGCCCGCTAAAGGATTCTAAAACTAAACAAAGAGTGGATCAACCTTTGAGTGTCAAGATTTATGGTTCACCTTAAGGGTGAAGAGCATACTCTCCTAGCTCAAAAATTTCTCCTAAACACACCGAGCAAAGGTTCAATTACCCTCTTGCCTTCAAAATCCAAAGATGGATCAAGACTTTTGTTTCACCACAAGGGTGAAGAGCATACTCTCCTACCACCAAAAGATTCCTACAACAAGATATTAATTGCCTATGAAAAGAAACAACTAGTATATGCCACACTCAAAATGAAAGCAATAAACAAGCACTTGATTGTTTTTATGCTTTGGGTAGCCCTGTGAGAAGGATACTTTTACTGGAAAAGTATCACATGGGTATGTAATAAAATATCACATGATGCTGGAAGCCTATCACATGATAATCTATCAGAAAAACAAAGAGCCAAAACAACAAGCAAAAATGATGAGGAAAATTTGATGAAAATGCATAAAAAGAAGGACAAAACAAGAGTGTTCTGCCCTATGGTGGGTGCCAAAAATGTACACTCAAATTGTGCACTTCTCTAAGTCATTACTTCCAAGAGAATCCATGGATGGGAAACCTTGAGAAAGCGACCTAGAGCTCCCTAGGCATGGAGTCACAAGGATATTAAGAATGCTCTCAGGTAGAGCTATTAAGCCTATAACCTTGCTAGTAAACCACACAATGGGGGATTCAAAGAGACAAGGGCAAGAATGCCAATATCTACAAGAATCAACAATGAAGATGCAATGCTATGCTATGCTAGAAATGAAGATGCAAGTAAGCTATGAAAGGAAAATGAAAGTATTACAAGCCTTACTAATTAAGCTATGTGAGCTAATCTAGAGTTTGAAAGGAAATCTAAACTAAGAAAACATAAACATGAAGATATGATGCAAGAATGAGAGCTAAATGCAAGAAGATCTCCAAAGCTCCAAAGTCACCAAGAAATCTTGCAGCATAAGATTAGTATTCAAAGTTGGTATCTTTTGAATGAGAAAAGAGCTCTCCTTTTAAAGATAAGTGGACCATGGAGATTAAGAGGAAAAAGATTTGATCAAGGGTGGAGCTTGAAAGAGGAGCAATCCATGTGCACAAGTTTCCTCCAATGAGAAAGAAGTGTTGACTTTTGAGCCTCATGTGAGACAAAAAGGCCTTTTCTTCTTTTTATAAAATAAGAATAATGCTTTATTTGTGCAACTTAGGATAAGATGAAAGTGGGGGATTTTTATTTAATAAAAGGGGAGGAAATTCCTTTTGATTAAATAAAGACTTAGGATAAAATGGTTAGCCCATAGAATAAAATCAAATAAATGATAAAATTAGGATTTGATCAAGGAAATTGATATAATTTGAAAAATATTGATTTTTGAAAATATTGTTTCAAGGATTTGATAAATTGTTGAATGTGGGCCCAAAGTCTAGGCGACCATTTTAGGGTGCATACAAGAGTAACCTAATCATGGCCACCAGCTTGATGAGGATGCAATAATTCCTATAAAAACAACACATGCACATTTTAGTTCATGACATAAAAGAGTATAAAGTATAAACCATTATTGAACTTATGTTATAATTAAAGATTCCATTACTACTTACTTGCAAGTTTTGTGCTCTATGCATTAATTGTTGCACCCTCTCTTTTATCTCATCAGTTTGAAGGTTTATGTATGCTAAAGAAAGAATTTCTCTATTAAATTTTTTTTGTATCCTTTGCATCAGTTTGATAGGGTTTGTGGAGCATGTGATGTCATCATCACATAATAGTGATTTTGGCTCTATATAAATGTCCTCAAGTATTGCAAGTTCCTTTCCCTTTCTCTGAACATCCATTTGTGACAATAATATTAGTAGCATTATCAAAATTGCTCCAAAATCCTAAAGAAAATAACACAATAATATAATATTTTGCTTCTATCTAATTTCTATAATTACAATCAGGTTTACCTACTGGGTAGAAGGGTTGGGAGCTAAATCCTTGTATGTGCTATGTGTTGGATCAATGCCATCTTATGACAAATATGGGTGTAAAGAGAAAGAAAGAAAATAATAAATTGTTTCTATAAGGTGTATTGACTTATACATGTCAATCCATGAGATGTTGCAAGATCCTCATCAAAGGGGTTTAGGTTCTTGCATATGTAATTCATTTAACTTATGTTAGCTAAAAATTAAAAGATGTGTATGCTAAAAATTTCATAGTAGACCACATGAACAATATGCAATCATCATAATCATTATATATTTTTTTATTCTGTACTTTTCCTTTATCTGGATTGTGTAGGATCCTCAACAAAAGGGTTGATGATGTCTCTAGTCAATTACATATTTACACCAAGGGTGACATAATCACACAAAATATATACATGTAATCAACACCAACAATAGAGCATCATAAGAATTACATTTTTAATTCGATAAATAATAAACACATTAAATATATGAGTAATAATAGAAACATATGTATCATAAATTGCATATGTATCTTCATAAACATGTTGTAATCCATCACATATGTATCATTATAAAAATTTAATCCATCACATATGTATCATAAATCACCATCCATCGTATGGCTAATAAATGGTCCACATTCCATAAATAAACACAAAGTTCAAAAAAATGTGACACAAAATGAGGGCTAGTAGACATTATCTCTATTTCCATCTCCTAGGGGTGGCATGGTTCTACTATTAGGAATTGATAGAAATGGAAAATGAATTAAAAAAATTAAAATGTACATAATGAATTAATTATATAATGGCATTAGAATTCAAAAAATAATGAATTAATTATGTAACCATATAAGTCAAATAAATTTATATCAAGAAATTAATATCAAATAGATAATATACTAGTCCCATTCCTTAAACATTTTATTCATGTCATTGATCTTCTTCTTCATCTAACTCATCATCATGACCATCATCATCTTCTTCTTCATCAACATCATCATCGTTGTTGTCATCATCATCGTTAGCATTATCATCATTATCATCCTCACCATCACCATCATCACCATTATCATCATCATCAGTACCACCAACATCATCATCATCATCATCATCATCTTATTCATGAACATTTCCATCAGGAACATCATCAACTAACTTTTGATCATGATCATCATCTACATCATCTTCTATTTCTTTGATATCTTCTTCTTCCATCACATTATACTTTACCGACCTTCCTCTTGGATCATGTCTGACAACAAATGACCAACCCATTTTACATGGAACCTCTGAGTAAAATACCTTCTCAAATTGGCTGGGAAGAACATAGAGCTCATCTCCAATTGGCTCAAATGACCTTTTATTAACCATTGTAAATCCATTATCATGTTCAATAATAGTTATATTGGGATCATTTTGATTCAATCGTAGTATGTACCATTAGATGATGAACATAACCCATTTGAAGGAATTAAAGTCACACTCAAATATATCATCCAAAATTCCATAGTATCTATTTTTAGAGTCTTGAGGATGTATGTCATTTGTATATGAAATATTAGTCACCTCAAATTATATCAAGTAATTTCTTATGTATATGAATTTTTAAAATGATATAATGAACAACTTACCAATGGACAATAATCATGCCCCCTTGAATGTGACCATGCTACCTACAATTCTTCTTAGATCTTATGATTATAAGTCTTCTAGTCTTTAAGCCCTTACAATTTTTGCAAGGACAATAACATTTTTCATCACCTTTTATTTTCAAGATAGACCATAATCTAGCAATTGTCTCCTTATTTTGTTCTTCGTTGATATTATATGACATGGTATTTTTTCACAGGCCAAAAAAGAAGGCTATGGAAACTTCAATCTATAACCTTCACAAACTAAGAAAAATGATATTGCAAGTATGAAAGTCTTCTTATAACTAGCTATATAGAACTTGAAATGATGTCTTATTATAATATACCAAATTGAAATACTTAAACATAGAAAAATTTCAAAAGGAACCAAAACCATTTAAGATTCAACATAGTAACATAGTACTCGGGTACTCCAAGTACCCAGTGTGGGGATGTCCTGGGGATAGGTCCTTCAAGGTTTTGTGGAGATCAACATAATGCTAATTTTTAGGCTAGTAAGTAAACTTAAAGAATAGGTATTATTTTATTCTATGCTTGGATTCACACCTATTCCCTGGCAAAATGTGTCATTCTCCTAGCATCTTGTAGCAATTCCCACCAAGAGGGACACATGTTGGAAATCTAAGGATAATTCTTGTAATAAG
Source organism: Chamaecyparis obtusa (assembly GCA_027943335.1). Lineage (NCBI taxonomy): Eukaryota > Viridiplantae > Streptophyta > Pinopsida > Cupressales > Cupressaceae > Chamaecyparis > Chamaecyparis obtusa. The sequence continues at coordinate 1,791,596 of BSBK01001060.1, forward strand.
TCTTGTCATAATTTCAAAAATCACTAATGTAAAATTTATACTATTGGAAAGCTAAAGGAGTTATCAAATACTTAAGACAATTATCAAAATAAGGAAGTTAGATATCAGAAGCTGACATTTATTGGATAAAGGAAAACAATGTATTGCAGCCGATAGAAGGAAAAGAGAAAATTGTTTTTGGAAAAGATCAAGATGAAGGAACCCTAAGATCTAAGGTCAAAATTATATGATTCAATAGACAAGAAGTGGATCAAGTTTAAAAGGATCGAAGGATCGTATTAGAGAGAGAGAGAGAGAGAGAAGTGAAGAATAAGCAGTGAAGGAGAAGAGAGCTTAAAAGATAGAGATAGTGAGAATAAGGGATCTGATAAGCTCTGAAAGAAAGCACAAATAGGTCAACTATCTTGTAAGGAATCCTAACAAGTCTCTACAATGTATTGTAAATCCCTTAACTAGGTAGTCTCTAACAAGACTATTGAAGCTCTTTGTATGAACTTTTTGTAAATCCTTTAACAAGGTGAATGTCGTATAGGTGGGATAAAATCCCTTAACAAGGTAGTCCTAAAAAGACTGCAGATGCACTTAACCATGTATTATTCACTCCTAATAGGGTGAGTCACTCAAAAAGTGACACTTTGTAGCCTTCACCAGAAAACTCTTTTAGTTGCAGTGAAGAGTTGTGGGTACCATCCCCACCATAGTTTTTCCCTCTAACCAAGGGTTTATGCGAGACCAAAAATCTATGTTTTATGGGTGTGTGAATCATTTCATGAGTTAACTGTTATTTAATTTATGTTTTCTCAATTATAACATATCAGTAAATTAGGAAATGAGACTACATGTTTATGATTGAAAGTTTGAATTGATACAAATTTGTTAGTACTGATTCACCCCCCCATCTTAGTACCTAATCTTTCCAATCAAAAATTGGTATCAGAGCTTAGTTCTCTAAGAGGGAAACTTTAACAACTTGAGAGTAGATCTTGGAACATGGAAAGGTATACGAAAGAAAGAAAAATAGAAGAAGCCCTAGATGAAGCCCTTTCACAAAATGATGATCTAAAGAAGAAGTTGTAGACACCTAAAAATCCATTTTTTAACTAAAAATATTTTAGTTGATAAAAGTCTTGATGACATCATCATTTATTAATTAATTCATTCATTTTTATTTTCATCATCCCTTCTATTTTAATTAAACCTATTTAATTAAAGAACCCTAGCCAAAAACATTTTAATCAAATTTGAACATTATTTCCTCCAATTTATTAATTATTTAATAAATTATGCCTCAAAACCCTTTAAATAAATTAATTATTTATTTAAATCCCAAAAACCCTAGATATCTTGTAGAAAACCCTAAACCTATCCTCACTTTCCTAAACACTCCCTAAACCTACTTAAAGGGTGATTCCTAACCCTCTTAGCCTAAACCCTCAGCCTTTGACTTCTGGTCAACACCTTCATTAATGAGCCTTACATGATCATTAATAGCCCCTTACACCTTCATTAATGGCTCTTATAGCCTCTTAATGAAGACCTATGTCTCTTCTTTCACCTTGGTCCCCTGGCACTCTTCCCTAGTGTTTCTCACACATGTGTGAGCAACCCTTAACCCTTATCCCTTTGACCATACCTCTAACCTTACCCCTAACCCTAACTCTGACCCTAACTACCCTTCCTAACCCAATGCCTTGGCCAAAAACCTATAAATACTCCTCATTCCAAGATAAATTAACCAATTCACATCTTTTATGTTAAGCGTTGTTATCATGTTCATTTTCATCTAGAATAGCATAATTTCTAATATTGTTAGATTTCTTCATATTTTTCATGTTTTTATAACTCACTCTAGCATAGGTTAATGGATTGAATATATTTCATTTTTTATCTTTTCATATCATTTACATCCATTTCACATCTATCATTTTGTTAAAATCAACTTTCCATAGCATTCATAGCTTAGAATCTACATCTTGCTTCATTTGGACCCTCAAAATCCTAGGGGCAAAATAGGTGTTCCATACCTAGTTTTGTGCCACTATGGGGTGTCCATGGATTCCAAATCATCCTAATCCTTACTAAACATCATTTGGGTTATGCTTTTTGTGCTTCAAGAGCACACCCACATCCCTCCTATAAGTGCAAATCAAACGGTGACAAGGTGCTCCCATTTAAGCTCAATCTGAGGTGTCCTATTGATATTTTTTCTATATGTTAGGTATATGCTGCTTCTTACTAATTTTTTACTATCTACACATTTTCCAAGCAGGTTAGATTCACATCAATCACATTTTGGCATGCCCGATGGGACCCCACCAGGCTCTTCAAACTGCTTTTTAGGGTTTTTTTAATCAAAAAACTCACTTTTTTGGCACATCCCAGGCATCCTTGGAGGAAGATTCATACAAAAAAGTTTCCCTGGCATTTATTTCCATTTGGGAACCCCTTTATTATCATACTAGAACATTTATATTGTGATATGGGCTTTTTCAGGTGTTTTGGCCCTTTTTCCCACCTTCTGGCATGAATTGTCATATGGGAACCCCTGTAATGTCTTATGAGACCTAGTAGTAAATTGTATGAAATTTAGATACAAAAAACCATATCTTTAATTTCCATATGGGAAACATAGGGCATGTGTGAAGCCCTAAACTTGGTTTTAATTGGTTTTTAGGGTTCTTTTGGGCCTCCTAGTGACCCTAAACTTCAAATTTGCAAGTTCTAAATCCATGCTCTTGTAGGTACTCCTTGGAAGGAAATTTTATCACCAAATAATCAAGTTCCTAAGACCTATTAACTCATTTTTATGTTTAGTAACATAATCAACTTCCATTCAAAGCTTAAAAGGAACCTTTCATTCAATCTTGAGTGCTTAAGACAAACTAATCTGCATATAATTGCTAAACGGTTAAAACACCATTCTAATAAATCCTAAAGTGATAAAAATCACTCATCACACTTTATTTTTGGGTAAAATGAACTCATTTACAAAATCTTAATGTTTTATGCAATCTAGGAATTAAAAGAAAACCTCATTTGGGCTTAAAAGGAATCTTCACTCACTCTTGAATGCCTAAAAAGAAAGAATCTACATATCTTTCCTAAATGGTTCAAATAAATCCTAATCAATACTAAAGTGATAAAAATCACTCATCACACTTTATTTTTGGTTAAAGTGAACTTCATTTACAAATCTTGAATGTTTAAAGGGTTTTTATGCAAGTCTCAAAGTGCAAATCTAGGAAAGGTTTTAAACTTTTGAACCAACACCAAATATTGAATGACCCTAACAGATGAACCAAAATCAATATCAAAGTCATTTCATTTGAGTCCTAAATAAATACAATCTTGAGTGCAAAAATTAAAAAACAAAGAAAATTCATTTCTCAATCAAAGTTCAAAATTTTGGATCCTAAAAAAGGACAAATTCAATCTCGAATGCAAAAGGAGAAAATAATTAAAAAATCTTTCAAAGGAGATTTTTTTGTTTTCAAAGAAAGAAAAAATTAAATCCTAAACATGTGTGCTTGAAGGTATTGGCATGAAAAAAAACTTAATCAATTTCGGAAGAGGAACTCATTTTGATGTGCTTCTAGGAAGTTTTCCCAAATTCTGCAAATCCTTGATAATCTAAGTGACGTAAAACAAACTGAACTAGGACAAGTTCATTTGTTTTACTTCTAGTGAGGACTTTCTAGAGAGAAAATCACTTCCTCTTTGGAGAAAAACCTCGGTCTGGTACTTCCTTGATCGGTATAGAAACAAAGCGTTGAGGAAACTCTCACTTCATCCCCTCAAGCTTGGGCGATGTGTGTTGATGGTAGCTCGAGGTAGGTGAATATTCCTACAATTTTTGCATGGCCAACTAGGCTCTTAAGTGAGTCACGCATGCACAAAATGATTGGGATCATGCCACAAACCAAATTAGATACCTATTAATTAGAGGCTTCCCAATCTACTCCTAAAGGTATCAAAATATTTGTGCAAGGACCAATCCAAGTGGTTTCCTAGATCGCCTTAAGATTACTCACCATCTGTATTCCATTGTGGGATACCAAGTTGTGGGAAAATATTTTTATGCTAGCTTGTCTCTAGGTAGTTCTTGTTTGGAGTGTTTTCAAAGCTCCAACCTCAGTGAAAAAAATCTATTAGAACATACACATTTCTTGGAACACTATCAGAATCCTTGGTTAATATTTTGTTGAATCCCACAAAGTTTCTTTGTCCTTTGTTAAGATTTCTTTCAGAGTATCTCTTGATTCTTTTGGTCCTTTGTCATTGGAGACATCAAAACTAAGCCAAAACTTGATTGAAGTTATCCAAACATCCTTACAAAAAGAGTCCTCAAAATCAGATACCCAAAGCATTGATTCAAAAAGATCCAATTGCGAAAACATTCCAAACTATGTTTGATTTGATCAAGCATAAGAAAGCCAAGCTTCCCAATTCTCATGTCTATCAAGAGAAGAAGATTGTAGAAAGAGATGTCAAAGATCACCAACCTTCCCACAAAGCAATCCAAGCAGAAACCAAGTATCAGGAGAAACTGGATAATGTGGGTTACCACGCAAGAGTAAAATAATTTGCAGCCCAATTATAGGTCAATCATCACTTTGTCAATCTAGAGAGTGAAGACTAGATTGGCCCATCACACATCCATACATTATGTAATTCCCCTCCAACCCTATCAAGTCTTGGTTATGATCTCTCAAGATTAGGAAGGATTGTATCTGAGAATGATCCTTCTTGTGATGGTTTCTTAAACTGAACCGCTTACAACTCACCCTAACTTCATATTTTAATATGGGAAATAATAATAATTGCATAGGTATGTTCCTATACATCTCCTTGTGTGTCAGAAATAGTTAAGGACCTCAATGCTAAAAGGATCACCTAATAGACTTATATGCTTTAATGCGAAATGCTCATTATTATTATTCATGTGTACCTTAGGTTAATTGATTATAATCACTTAAGGTTTAGATGTGCTACCTTCTCTTATAATGTTACTTGGTATTAGACATGACTAATGCATTTAGGGTTATATGATTTGTTTATCTTGATTTGATAATGGGACATTTTGAGTACATGCCTGATGGTTAAATGAGTTTTTGAAAGTTAATAGATGATTTAAATTCACATGGTTATGTTATGATGCATTTTTTATTATGATATGGAAAAGAGATTATTCTGGTACTAACCATACTAATCCAATTATGCTTTGTTGATGTCATTGTCTGGTGTGAGTGTAGGATGAGGGGAGGCAGTCATAGTTACTCCTACAGGAGGTCCACATGATGTCGCACTCTCCCTCCTTGTTGCCATTGTCTATTTATATATATGTATATATGCATGTTGGTTGGTATTGCAGGATGCAGGTACCAGGCATCGACTCCACCTGGCTACACAGGTCTGACTGTGCCTTCAAAATCCTCAAATTGTTGTTGTGTGGAGATATTACCAAGATTACTCTCAAGGTTACCCATGGGCTTAGATTTATAGGCCTAGCTGGGGTTTCTAAATGCAGTATGTGATATGGTCTTGTGATTTATGATTTGATGTTGTTCTATGATTTAGGATGTGAGTTATATTTATCCTTGTAAATATATGTATATATATATTTATTTATTTTATATGTGTTATATTGTTTGTATTTTATATAGGTATGTGTATATGCGGGTGCACACGCATATATCCATGCTTATATAAATAATAATAATTGTATGTTTTTCATTAATTGTGTAATGGTATGTTATTTATGATAAATAAATAAAGTGAGTGAATTCGATAAATGTATTAAATAAAAAGTGAAAATAATATTAATAATAATTATTATTAAAAGAAACGCTCTTGAAGTAAAAACTAGCTATCTAGGAGCTAGTTGAACTCGAGACTTCCTAGGAGTTAGGCTAGTTGGTTTCCATATGTGCTATGGTTTTTCTTGAAAGTTATTTGTAGAGTTTTCTTCTTATGGTTTTATTTTGAGACTATTTTAATTAAATTTATTAAAAACCTTGATTAAGTCTTTACGGGAGATTATTTGGTTGTTTCTCCAACCAACTATGGAAGTTGGAGAAGTTGCTTCCCGTAAAGCAACTCCTCCAACCACATAGTTGGGGGATAAATATTTGAAGATTTTTGTGTGCGGGAGGAAGTGAATTTTTTGGAAGATTTTTTTTCTTTTGGAGTTGTCTGTAATTGATTTCTCCAAAAAAATTTGGTGAAAGTTCATGTGAGTTTGAGATTTTTTGGATTGCTGGGAGTTGATTTCCAGAGGAAGATTTCTAGAATGATATCTACTCAAGGATTGAAGCTTTATAGAGATTATCTAGTCAAGGGAAAAGGATTCTCCACAGGACCCAAGGTAGGGCCTAAACTGGGAGGAATCTCCATTCTTTCCCTTTGTATGTGAATGTGTTTCTATATGATATGATAATAAAATTGTGTATGATCATATAGTTTTGTTTATGGACATGTGGAAGGATGATTTTATCTAATATTGAATGAAATAGGGAAGTCTAGTAAGAAATAGGAAGGGTCAGGAAGGTGTAAGATTGAAATACAGTCATTTTCTTACTATTTTCCTCTTGCAGATTTCTCTGTGAAATTGATGCTTTTATTTGGATTAATTTGGTCTGTAGGATCCTTAGTATTCTCCTTTTTTTTATCTTCCTTCCTTTTAGAATATTCATGAGTGCTTCCAGAATTTAGAAACTGTTATTTCAAACCTTACTGGTCCATGTTGGTTTGTGCACCACCTTTTCTTTGTCCAGATCTAGAATAGATTTGTTAGATAGATAGGATGGATTAATGAGCCATTTTTGAAGGGAAATTGGGAGATCTCAAATGGGTCATGCTTAGATTAGGCAACCATAGTTCCCATAATGCCTAGTCTTACCCACAAGTCAGAGTTGACAATCATATTTTTGTAGTTTCTATCAGTTTAGTATTAACTAAGCCCAGTCGGTCTAGTATTAACCGAGCCAATTCGGTCTAGTATTAACTGGGCCAAGTTGATTTAGTGTTCACCGAGTCAGGTTGGTATAGTGATAACTGAGGTAGGTCAGTTTAGTGTTAACCGAGGGAGGTCAGTGTAGTGTTAACTGAGGGAGGTTGGTGTAGTATTAACCAAGCAAGACAAGAATGTTAGTGCTGACCAAGAAAGAAAGGAAAGCTAGTGTCAACCGAGTAGATTAGTGTTAACAGGGTTTATACAAGTATAACATTTACATACTTTAATTTCTTATACTTTAAGTTATACTTGTATAAAGGGTTTAGGTACCTTCTGAGATGATTGAGATAGGTTCTAGATTCATAGGAGTTAAGATGCAACTTCTAATTTTGAGATTTCTAAAAAAATCAAACTTAGTTATAATTCAGGCACGTGAGATTTTGCAGAGTATGGTGTTTTGGCAAATGAAATTTTGTGTAAACTTTAAATATGTTCATTGCTTGTTATTTTTGGATTATATGGTGCATTTAGATGCTTGAATAAGGTTTAGGATATGTTTTAGGGATTGGAATTAGGGTTAGGGTTGTCCAAAGGACTAGGACTGCTCTATGGCCTCCTAAATGTTTCCCAAATGTTCCTAAAATTTCCTATTCTTTTCTATGCTTTGATTCTAGTTCTTGAAAGTGTTTATGATGTATTTTATTTTTGATGTGTGAAGTTTTTATAACCTATGTATGTTCGTCACTTTTTTTGTGGAAGTTATATGGTTTACTTATGATGATTTTTCACTTGGCATAGACTTGAGTTTAGTTTACGAGGCTAGGACTCATCTCCGTGGCCTGTGTGCATGGGAGGGATCCTTAGACCTATAAATGAGCCTTGGAAAGTTTTTCTTGTGCATGAGAAAGGTTTTATGTTTCCTTTTGAGATGTCTTGTGATAAACATTCTTCCAGTGGTTCCTGTTATGTATATGGCTAAGGTTAGGACTCACTCTGAGGGCCTAAGTGCGTAGGGGAGTTTTCTAAACCTATGAATCAGGACTTTGAAGTGTTATCTTGTATTTGTGGATTCTGATGGGGTAAGGGAATAGGAACCTTAAGCGAGTGGCTCACCATAGGTTCTGGAACCCTAAAGTAGTTTCTAGATGATCCTATGGGTGGGTTTGTAAAAAGTGATAACCTTAAAAATTAACCTGGGAAAGGGGGATTCAAAAGATAATGAAAGAAAACATAATAATGGCCACACAAACCTAATTGGAGTACCGAGACTAGGAATAACTACCAGGGTGGATCCCTATTCATAAAGGGGGGACCGAGGTTACATGGTTGCCAAGGGGGATCCCAATACATAGGTTGTGTGATGACACTCACTTAGGTGGTCTCCTAGAACCTTAACCTCGGTGTTATAACATGATGATATTTTTATGTGTCTTATTCTTTCTGTTTTGAGTCTTGGATTTATTGGTATTTAAGACTTAGATTTCCTTAAGGTCTTGAGAGTACCTTGGTTCTATCTCCTAGCATAGGGGGTGGAACTTTACCAGTTTCACATGGTTGGGTGGAAAATCTCTTTTGAGGTATGGTTCATGGTATGTGTCATGGATTGGATTCTAAGTTGTTCAGTGGTGAAGATTATGTTCTTGTATCATGTATCTCTATCTTTTGTTATCAAGATGTAAAGATGTATTGTAATCCCTTGGGCAACTTGATGTAATTATCTTTCTAGATGCCTTCAGGCAATGTACAGTGACTATAATTATGTTTGTAAAAGGAAATTGTAAGAAATAAGTTATGTATAAGGGAAGGGTAGAATTATTAATTTGAAAAGGGGATTGAATATGGTTAAATCAATGAGTAATTCCTACCTTATATTCTTGTGAATTTTTAAATGTAAATTGGAAGTAGTGGTAATATAATTATTTATGGATGTAAACTTCTTTAAAAGGAAACTTGTTTTGATATATGGTTGGTGAAAAGATATGTTAAGAGTTCAAGGGTATCTTTAGGTGAAATAATAAGGGAAAAAGGAAACATGTATGTTATTTAAAGTAGTAATGAGACGTGACTTCTTAAATGTATAGTTCAATGTGAGTAGTGTATGATTATTCAAACAAGGTTTTAAGCTCAATTCTTAACTAGACTTATACAAGGTTATAGATGATGATTTGTGGAAACTTATGGAAAAAGAAAGATTCATTGAATGTTTTGTGTTGGTTATCAATATATGGTTTAAGTAATTTACACTCCTATTATGATCTTAAGTGAAAATGGATAGTGAGGTCTTTTAATGGAAAGCTTATTTATGTATTGTTAATGCAATTGAGTTGTGCATAGATAAGGTTAAGGAGTAAACAAATAAGGGAATGAACTTCATTTGATTAAGTAGTAAAAAATCAATGCTTGATAATGGTAAATGAATTCATTAAGGGAACCTTAAGGAATGTACTTGTGAATGGTAATGATGATATGTTAGAATGTTAAAAAAAAATTGTTAGTTGTAATTTTAGGTCATAGACCTAATTCCTTATGGGTTCCCTAGCAGGGACATTACACATTATTTCAAAATCTCACATCCTATCTTGGTATCCTTGCATCCTAGATCATCCTTAGTTGCATCCTTGCATCATCATTCATCCTTAGTTGCATCTTTATCATTTTCCTAGTTGTATTCTTGCATCATAAATCATCTTCTTAGTTTGCATCATAGGTCATCTTCCTAGATTACATCATAGATCACCCCTGCATATCAAGTTATCCCCTGGAAAATGTATCATTTGGTCATCCTCCATCATCCTTACATCAAAAATCAAAAATCCAGAATCCATCATCCTTGATCCCAAATCCAAAAGCCACTATCCAAATCCAAGCATCCTTGAACCAAATCTAATTATCCAATAACCATCTACTTAGTGTCATAACTTCTGAGTTGCTCAATCCTTATCCCAAATCAGAATCATCCCAGCACTACCCTTTGAATACACATTGTCTAGGTCATCCTATACTTGTCTTTGTAAGCCTCATCATCTTGAGCAAGAGATTGGCGTGCATTGATAAGGATCTCATGTTCTAAAGATCATCAGTCTATCTTAGGTTGACAATCCTATCCTCTTTGATCCTACACCAAGAAGCAGAAACTCATTACTGACACTTAGTAATCCTCCACCATCTTCATTGTCAAGATCCTCCATCTTTCAAATACCCACCATCCTTTAGTTGATCTTCCATCTCTAAAATCCTTGCATCATATCATTAGGTTTACATAGGCTTATCCTATCCATCATCCTTAAGTCTATTTAGATCTACATCCACCATCCTTAGAATTTTTCTTAGAAGTATCTTGCATCCACCCATCACAACATCTTCATCCTTAGATCTTCATTTCATGCCTACCAAGATGTGAGCCAGGAAGAGGAGGAATATGGATCCCAACATGGCCACTAGTTCACTTGATCCTTACAATCCTAATAGCATGATGGTGACCTATAATCCACAACCCCCATAGATCTAGAATTTATGGGAAGATCCAACCGAAACCCCCACTTCATTCTCCATGGAAGCATTCATGATCCATCTAGGGCATGCACAAATGGTAAGTGCAATCATGGACCAACATTGATGAGCCATATTGGAAAAATTCTCACAAGAGGGTACTCCCATCCCTCCACACCTTCAAAACTTTAGCCCCTCAAAACCCATCCATATCCTAGCTCAAGCATGTACCCCCATCATCCAACAAATTTATGATCCTAACTTGAAAATATCTCAGGCAGCCTGACCAATCCCCCATCTCTTGCAAAGCATCTTTGCAAGCCCCACAACACAAACAGCAGCACAATCCACTCCATTTTTTGTCATTCGAACACCACCATCATTTGCATCATCTCAAGCTACCACTCAGGCACAAAGCTTCATACAAACCCAACCTCCACCTCCCATGCAAGCCACCACACAAGTAGCTCCTCCACCTTCCATGAGCCAAGCCTCCTTGGTAACATCATCCTTTTGAGGGGCAATGCAATCATTCCCCTTTTTTACTCAGAAAGCTTCTACATCAGTACCATCCTTTTCAGGGGCAATGCAGTCATTTCCCTCTTTCACCCAGCAAGCTTCCACATCAGCACCACCTTTTTTGAGGGCAACACAAGTTCCTCCTCCCATTTCTCAGCAATATTTCACCCAAGCATTTGTTCCACACATCACCTAGAATGATTTCTCTACTTACATTCCTCCTCCACCCTATATTGCCAACACACAAGCCTAGCATGAATTTTTCACAACAAGAATGCCCTTCACTAGATCTAAAAATCTCCCATCTACATCCCAAACTCCCGCCATCACATCTGCATTTCCAATATCCTCTGCATCACAACTTCCAACACCAATAGGTTCTTATTGGGGCCTCACCCAAGCCCAAATGCATGCCTTGGGTATACCAACCCAATCCCACATATCCATTCCCACAAACCAATAAGAAACCTTCCCTTTCACCTCGCCACTACCACCATTGATAAAATAAGCATCACAACCTCTGCCTACTACATATTTTCCCAACTATACCAACTATCTATCTATGTCCCCCACCACTTCTCAAGTAGTTTCACCACCCCAAAAGTAGAGTTCATCTCATCTCGCTAGCTATCTCATACAACCACCTCCTATCTGTTAGAAAGTAAATTCCACCAAGATAACCGAGAGGGGGGGATGAATTAGTTATCAAATAAATACAAATTTTATCAACCTTAATAGATTTTAATGATGTAAGAAATATAATCAACAACCATAGAAATATATACATGCACAATAACACAATGACACAAGATATGTTGACTAGGGAACCTCTTGATCAAAGAGGAAACCCCGATGGGAATGATGCCCACAAAAGATGCACTAATATGAAAGTTCCTTGTCAGAGGATGGACTTTGTTAGGAGTCTTATGAAATACATTCAGTACATATGAGTCCCTCTTAGGAGACTTTGAATCCCTGCTAAAAGATTCTAACTCAGTTAGGAGTTATGGAAGACAGAAGGACCCACTGCCCAAATAGCTTCAAGGTAAGATCACCGAACACACTATCAAACTAATCTTTGTATTACTCAATAGAATAATACCAAAATATTATTGATCTCAACAATTCAATACTCCTTCTTTGACTGTGCCAAACCGCACCAACTACTTCTTCAAATCTCTATACTTCGCATATCCTCTTCCAACAAGTATTGCACACTTCCACAATTCACATTCAAATATAATTCACAATTACTACTTCATGTTCATATTAAAATAAGGAAAAAATTCCTTCCTTTATACCACACTCAAGTAATTACAAATGAGTTGGCATGTAAATTACAAAATAAAAGTTTCCACATGTTACATAAAAATTACACAAAACTATCAGCTTCCAATTAAGACAATTCTTCACTCATGTGACCTTAGATCTTGTGCTCATGTCCACATCACAAATGCCATGTCTTAAACTACCTCAAAACTATGCATTATTAGATTCAATCCTGATTAGGAGATATCATCCGATTTCCACAAACCGCTATTCAAGAACACTGTTTGAATACTGCTTCCACTGATTTCCTCATAATTGTCATGAATAAATGAATTTTTGTCTACACTCTTAACCACAATCTTATATAACATCATAGAGTAAGTCCTCAAATTTTCATAGCTTCATCTTTGATATCTCAAGTGCGCTAACTCAAACACTATCTGCTTCTCTACTAATCATCAGTAGATCAATGTGTTGACATCAATGACAATCACAGTCATGAATGCAACAAAAACTGCTATAGAATGGTTGTGAATACTCCCCCATAGGATATATTTAGCATTCATTCCTAACACTATCATCATCTTCCAAACAACCACTCCACCCCTAAGAAATATAGGAATGCATCCCACCTACATTAGCCAAGTTCAAAGCCAAGTGCATCAAGGTCAATCCTATAAGCAAGTTGCACCATTCTATCAGCCTCCTCCATGACAACAATACTTCCTAGCGCAGCAACAACAACATCCTATCAGCCCCCAGAAACAACAAGCATCATCCTATCCATTATAGAAACAACATCCCATCATCCTCTAGCAGCAAAAAGAAACTTCATATCCTCTAAACAAATACACCCCTGCACCTCAGCAACAATATCCTCCCCAACAACTATCACCCCAGAATCCATTTCAATCTACCTATCTTGTTGGGAAATCCCCCTGTCCTACTCTATAATTATAGACCCCTAAATCTGATTACACAATTTAGTAATCTTATTTAGTTCTCTCCTAGGGCATCCTATTAATTAAATATTATTATTGGGTTAATTTATGTCATCCCCTAGTTAATTAATTTAATTAATTAACTATAGTCCAATTAATTATCTAAATGAAAAATCCATAGTCTGATAATTAATTAAACCCTATTCCTCTATTAATTTAAATGGATATACTTATCTATTTAAATTAATTCATGAAACCCATTTTCATCTCACTTGGAATTAAATAAAGTATTTAATTCCAACCTTAACCATCAACTAAACCCATCCCAAAAATCCTAACATGTAGATCATACTTAACCCAACCCATTCACACATACTAATCATTCTTAATTAGCTAATGACCCTTGATTAGCTAATCCAACCCTCCACTCATTCTCTCTCCTCCCATCACATCCTCCTAAACCTCCCACTTGCCTCCTAATCCAAACCTAATCATCTCTTAAACATTTGCACAATCATAATCCATAGATTAAGAAATCCTAAGCCAAACCAAGTTAACCCTCATGTCACATCCTCACATCCCCCAATTCCCTCATCTCATGTCAACCTTAAATGCTCTTACACATCCCTTACACACTCCATCCTTCTATTACACATTTGTCCCCTCTCACATCTCCCAAAATGGTCGCATTCCCCCATTCCTTCCAACCTCTCCCATTGTGACACTTGTCACAATGAGATACATTTGAGAAAGCACAATCCATGTGCTCCTCCTCAAATTCATTTTGACCCTTCCTCAGGTTTGCATCTTGACCATCCATTCATCCCTCCTCTTGCCTATAAATTGAGCCCTCTTCTCCTTCATTTTCATCCACCATCAAAGCAAAGTTATGATGCCATTTTGAGAGCCAAACAATATCAAAAGCAACCTTATAATGTCAAAATCCTCCCACACATTTGAAGCTTGAGAAAATTTCATGAGCACACATCTCTCCATCTTGGACAAATCCTCTACATCTTGAAGTTTCTTGAAAGGTTTACATTCCCTTTAGTTCTTTTGCTTTCATTTTTTAGGTCTAAACTAAATGTTTTATCTTCTTTGTATTGTTGAATGTTAGCTTAGTCTTATGTTCTTTAACACTAATTTTTAGGTATTACATTTTGGCATGCCCGGTGGGACCCACTTCTAGAGTTATTTCTTCAATTTTTCTTTGCAAAACTAACCAAAAACTAACGTTTGAGGTGAAAGAAGATGCATTTGCACCACCATTCCTGGTTTTGGCTTTTACACAGTGAAAACTCACAATTTTTTGGGAATGTGGGTACAAATGACGGTAACACGGGTACAATTGGTAGGAACACATTTCCTGTGAAGGACCCTTCTATTCTCTATCTAAATTATGATCTATGTCCCAAATTCACCAGTCATTTCTTTGTGCAAAAACCACAGGATCAAATTCCCACAATGCAGGAACATTGTTTAACCAAACAGGACCACCTATGTACTTTTGTAAGCCGTAAGGCATTAACTAAAATCTTGAAATTTGTGCCATCATTCCCGTAATGCAGGATTGACTATTGACCTTGTGGGAGCATGCATTGACCTGGTGGGATCACATCTGTAGGTATCACAGTGAACTTAGCATTTACTGCTTTTTGTAAAAAAAAAAATTCTGACAATCCCGTGGGATCACTTGTACGGTTTGCGGGAATGCTTTTTTTGGTTCGTGGGATTGCAGGGATTGGTGGGAATGCTAGTTAAAATTTTCAAAAATAGAATTAAAACACTTTCTTTTGGTGCATTAAAAAGAACCTTCCATATGCAAATAACACCTCAGATTTTGATTTGGGCTTAAAATGAACATGGATTAAAAACGCACAATAAAAAATTTCTTTTGGTGCTTTAAAATCAATCTAAAATTCAATCTTGAATTCTTAAGGGACAATAAATCAATGCGATGAAACATTTTTATTTGGGGCTTAAAAAGAATCAGAACAAAGTCCTGAATGCTAAAAGGAAGTAACACTTTCTTGTTTTTGCAAAGTATCAAATTTCATTTTCAAGCATTGTCATTTGCTTTCCAAAGAACCTTCCATGTTAAGAAAATGATTGTTTAATGTTTTAGGATAGAAAACACTTAGTCTAATCTAGGCTCAATTTGGAATGAAGACTTCTTGGTGTGTTTGAAGGATTATTTTTCAACACTTAGAGATTTTTCAATTCTTCCAAAAACCTTGGTAAAGTAAGCAACGCAAGAACAATTAGCTTATATCTGTATCCTCTCCCCTTACCTTTGTGGAACTTGGATGAAGAGAAAGATCAAGTTCAATTGGTTTTTCTTCTAGCGAGGCCTATCTAGATAGAAGCGCTTCCTCTTTAGAGAATGACCTCAAAGCGATAATTCCCCGATTGGTATATAAACAAGGTGTTGAGAAAAATCTCACCTTATCCCCTCAAGCTCAGGTGAGGCATGTTGATGGTAGCCTAAGGTAGATGAATATCTGTATGATTTCAGCATGCTCAAGTAGGATCTTAAGTGAGTCATGTGCATACAAACTGATTGGGGGAATGTCACGGATCTTACTAAAAGCCATTAATCAAAAGCCCACCCGATCTACTCCTGAAGGTATCAGAATATTTGTGCAAGGACCAACCCAAGTGGTTTCCTAGGTCACCTGAAGATTACTCACTATCTATATTCCTCTTTTGGGATACCAAGTTGTGGGAAAAGGTTTTGATACTAGCCTATCTTATAGGTAGAAATTTCTTGTGCATGTTCTTGAAGTTATCTAACCCCCTGAAAACATTTGTTCAAGCATACACAAAATCAAGGTTACAAAGTTTTTTGCCAAAGAGAACATCTTCATGTTCTCCCATGAGATTGCTTTGTCTCTTGTGGGACTGTTTGTCAACTATCCCGAAAGAAAAAAACCAAGTCTATTCAAAACCAAGACAAGGTATACTTACCGTAGTCACTTCCTAGCTTAGCCTATTCCCGTATCTAGAGAGTAGAGATATTTTTTGCACCTATGACCAAACCAGTGAAGCACAAGAAAGCTAAGCTACCAACACCATGTGTGTATTGAGAAAATAAGGTTGTTGAAAGAAAGCTCAAAGATCACCAGCCCATTGTCACCGCAACCCAAGAAGAAGAGAAATACCAAGCTAGATTAGATAATGTGGAGTACAACACAAGGTTCAAACAAATTGCCTTTCGAATCTGAGTTAACCGTCAATTTTTTAGGCTAGAAAGTGAAGACTAGTAGGCACAATCTTCTCCCTTCTCAAAATCTATGAATTTTTCTCAACATCCCTTCATCTTAGGTAATCCCATAGGTGTATTTACATCATCCTTTTAGGAAGCATCAATCAGCATCACCTGCTATCCAAAATCCCAAATCATTATCCTAGATCCACATCACATGTAAGGACTCACCTTGAGTTGCCCAAACCTTATCCTAAGAATCAAAATCTCAGCCACACCCATTTGACTATGCCTTATCTAGGGTAGCCAGTACTTACTCTTGCAAACCTCATCATCTCGATCCAGAGATTGGTTCACACTAGTAAGGATCTTGTCATCCAAAGATCAAAAGTCTATCTAAGGATGAAAATCCCACATATTTTGATCCCACATCAAGAAAGGTAGCTCATCATGACCCTTCGCCACCCATCTTCCCATCTTCCAAAGATCCCATCACCAAAAATCTCTCATCATCTGTAATCCTACATCTAGGCTATCACCAACCTCATATAGGTCTAATATCCTCATCCCAAGCATCCTTTTGATATGTCTGCATCCTCTCCCATCTTAGTACTTTGCATTTTCATGTCTGTTGAGACATGATCAAAGAAGAGGAAAGGAATGGATCCCAACCAAGCCACTAGTTCAGCAGACCCAAATGGCCCTACAAGCACTATGGTGATGTATGATCCTCAACCACCTCTAGTTCAGAATATATGGGAAGATCCCAATGAGACACCTACCACTAACTCCATGGAATCTTCCATGTGTCTTCTAGAACACACGCAGATGGTAAGTGTGATTATTGCATAGAACTATCTCGCTATCTTGGCAAACTCTGCATGAGAAGGTACTCCCATTTCCCCAAATTTATGCCCTTTTGATCCCACAAAACCCATCCATATCTCCATCAAAATCACCCCTATGTCATCCAACAAATCCATGATCCAACCATGCAATTATCTCATACAGCTTCATCCTTCCTGCATCTCTTGTAGCTCGGCGCAACAATTCCTACAAACCAAAACATGACCCAGCATACCTCTTTCTCCTTTATGGGTGCACCACCCCCACCTTCTCACTCACAAGTACCCATGCAATCACAAGCATCTACATAAGAACCACCACCCCCAACACAAGCTTCCACACAAACAATACCTACACCCACTATGAGCCAAGCCCCAACATCATCATCCCTTTTACAAGGAGCAACACAAGCCACCCCACCTGCATCTACCCAGTCCATTACATAGTCTCATTCCAAGAAAGTTCCCCCTCTAGCTTTCATTTCCAGTGCATCCCAAAACCCTCCCCCTACATTGAAAACTCCCATTTTTTCTCCCACATTCGTAGTAACCTCTACATCACAACCCGCAGTAGGGATTTGCATTGCTTGGAGCCTCAACCAAGCACAAATGCATGCCTAGGGCATACCCATGTACTCACACCTTTTCCAATCAGCTCATCAACAAAAAACCTTTCAATAAGCAGCACAACCACCACCACCACCTCCTTTCATTGCATCTTTTCCCATGTTCACCAATTAGCTATCTATGTCTTCCACTACTCCACAAGTTGCCCCTCTGCAATCACAAGAACTTGGCTCTACCCATCCTACTAATTCACTCACCCAACCACCTATAGTGCACACTCACGCTACCATCCCCCCTCTCATCCATGTAGGTATGCACCCTTCCTACGTAGGACAATCCCAGTGCCAGTCCCAACAATAATCTTTCTACCAGCCTCCCCCACAACAATAGTAATTCCAAGCACAACAACCTAATCCCCTCATCCCACAATAGCAAGCCACACCATATACCACATAGCAACATGGCTCAACCTTACACCAGCAATATGTCACCCAACAAGCCATTCAAAATCCATTTCAAACAACCTTTTCTGTCAGACAATCCCCCTACCCAATCTCATAGTATCCCCCACATATCCCCATGTATTCACCTGCACCATCAGATCCATTCTCAATGGGAGTACCCACTCCAACACCTATCAATTCAAAATGGGAAGAAATGAAGAATGCCTTTAGAGAAATCAAAGTTGGCACTGAGGGAAAAGTATTTAAGTTCAAAGAAGTATGTCCATACCCTTTCGATAGATCAATCACAATGCTCCCCTTCCCTAAGCATTTTGAAACACCCAAGTTCGATAAGTATTGAGGGAAGGGATACCTAGTCAACCATATTAAGGAGTTCTTCATGGTATGCCAAGAGGTGGCATACAATGAGATCTATCTCATGCACCTCTTCCCCAAGAGTCTAGGAGGGACCACCATCGAGTGGTTCTATAAAATACCATATGGTTCTATCTCCACATTCGTAGAACTCTTAGAGAAATTTTTAGCCCAATATGCACATAATGTTGAGAACGAGCTCTCCTTGCTGGACTTGTGTAATGCTAAGGAAAAAGGAGGTGAAACCCTGATCAACTATCTACAAAGATGACAAAACCTCACCACGAGGTTGTCATATCAACTACTAGAAGAATACCTCACCAAGATATTCATCGGCAATTTACATCCACAGTTATCCCACTTCATGCGAATGAATTGCATACAAACTTATCAAGATATAAATGGGAAGGGGATGGAAATTGATTGAGGTATTTTGGACGATGGTGCCATTAAGCATTACAAGGAGAGCTCCCAAGATAGACCCACTAATGACCGATCTCGCTATTGGAACAAGAATAAGAATGTGGTCATAGATGGCACCACAGACACCAAGGATGTCCAAGTTATTATCGTCGGTCCCAATCCCCCCCTCAATGTACCAACAGCAAGAACCTATGTACCAACAACAAGCACCCACCTATCATCAACCACCTTTTCATCCACCCACCAATCAAGCCAATGCTATATCTATCACTTAGGGACAGAACAAGCCTCATGTTTATAATAATCAAAAATGTAGATTTACTCCCTTTGAAGAACCCCTAGACACTATCTTCCACTACATGGTCAGTGCTAATCTGATTATATATCCACAAACCCAGCCCTTTGACGAGTCAACACCCAAGCCAGCCTGGTATAAGGACAATGAGTATTGTGACTATCACCGTGTTAAGGGACACACCATTGTGAAGTGCATGAAACTCAAGCACTACATCCAAGACCTCATTGACAAGAATGAGATCATAGTTGATGCCCCATCCCAGACATCACCGAATGCCAACCTACAGATCTATCAAAATGTGTTCCCTCAACATAATGTAGGCAAAGATTAGACCAATTCTAACCCTCCCCTAGCCATGAACCAAGGTAAGGGTAAATAAGGTGACCATGATGATGGAAAAGACTATACTACTTCCTACATCAACTATGATAAATTTTTTGATTGCATCTCCCAGGTCAAACCAACTGTGAATGTAATCCATGTCAAAGGTCCTGACAGTCAATGTTTTGTTACTACCCACAAAGCCTGGATATTTTTTGTTGGTGCCAATACTATGACCATCCCTAGTGCATAGTACAACCACTTGGAACACCTTGGGAACACACACACACAAATTTTGATCCTTGACCTCCTTTGCATATCACCCCTTCATCAGGAATTCTTCAATAACACCCTCCAAGAAACATGTGTCCCTGTGGACATCAACATCATCCAATTCAAAAACCTTGTAGGGAACCTATCCATGTCTTCCACCCTCTCCTTCTAGTCATCTGACATGCCCTCTATTGAACCAAATCACAATCTCCCACTCCGCATCAATGTCATGATTAATAACTTCACTATAAAAGGGTCATGATAGACAATGGTTTGACCCTGAATCTTTGTACATTAAAACTCATCCAACAGGTTGGCCTCACAAAAGAAGACATCTCTCATGAGGTAATCACCATCAAGGCTTATGATAACCTAGAGTGTACCTCTGGAGGTACCATTTTTCTTCCTATCAAGATTGGCCCCATAGTCCAAGATACCATATGCTACATTGTTGATCTTGACCTCCCCTACAACATCCTCCTTGGTTGCCCATGGATCCATTCCATCAAGTTCATTCCCTCCACCTATCATCAGTGCATCAAATCTCTATATCAAGACACTAAAATCACCATCCACGTAGATTCCTAGCCCTTTGCATATTGTCATGTGATAGAAAATTCATTCCCCCACTCCACTCATTATCCCAGAATAGACATTGGCATGTTTGTCGCCAATTCTTCCTGATCTCGCTGCCATCTAGAAACAATCTTAGCCTCCACCCTCTCCTCTTTCAAGATAAACAATAAGGGCTATGGTGAATACAACCTTATCGATGCCTTTGTAGTAGGGGCTCTCCCCCTAAACCCACACACTCAAGGATGACCATGTCATCAAACCAAAGCCCCTCAAGAAGGCCCCAAGATCAAGACACTGGACTAATCTACCTTTGTCTCCAATGGAATTTTGAATGGCCAAGAGCTAGCACCTGATATAAATCAATGGTTATATAAGGATCCCCCACCTCCTGATACTAAGCTGCTCGAATATTTCAAGGATAAATATCCCATATCACACAAGTGGGCCACTAAACAATGGGATTACCAAGGAGGCAGTCTAGGACCCAATGAGGCCAGGATGAAAGAAACCATGGAGGCATCCAAAAACCCACATCACCAAGGCCTTGGCTTTAATACCCCTTGCCTGCACATACAAGGACCCACTATCATGACTGGGGGCACTAATTCGCCTAGTATCACCCTCTTAAATATCCAAAACAAAATCATGGAAGTCAAATACATTCTAGAAGAGGAAGAAAAATGATCCTACGATGATATATTTGATGATGAAACCTTCCTAGGAAATTCTATCCTCTACTAACTCACCATTAACCTCATTGAACTCCCACTCCTCCACCTTGACCTCATAGACTAGGATCAACTGAGCATGGCACACATCGATGAGTTTCAAAGTGAGGCCATTCTCCCAAAACTCATGAGTGCCACAAGTTAAGAATTAGATTGGGGGTAGGACTCAACAAAATTTTATCAGCTTGACCCCAAGGATATTTTGGGGAAGAGGAAGTCTCCAGCAGCAAAATTAAAAATCAAAAAGAAAATAAAGAATCCTCATGTGAAAACCCCTCTGGGGCACATCGTGATTCAGAAATAGTAAAAATAAAGGGTGTATCCCCTATTGAAAACCTCTCTGAGGCACTAGAGGATGGAGACTTGCCTCTTCCACCCATCGAGGACTATCAGCCAGAATAGTCATCCATTCTCATTGAGGAAACCAAGCCAGTTAATTTGTGTAAGGAGGAATGTACTTGAGTCACCTACATCATAGGTTCCTTAACTGAAGGTGAAGAATTGACCCTCATAGATCTTCTTCGAGAGTCAATCATAAATTTTTCATGGCCATATACCCACATGCACGGACTTGACCCAAAGCTCATCATCCATCATCTTGTAGTTGATCCTAGTGCCAAGCCAGTAAAGCATAAACTCTGCAAAATGCACCCTAAGGTAGCTCTTTTAGTCAAGATAGAACTGGAAAAGTTGCTACAAGCCAAGATAATCAAAGCCATTGATTATTCAAACTGGATCTCCAACATGGTACCCATCACCAAGCCTTTAGGAGAAATAATAATTTGCATGGACTTCAGAGACTTGAACAAGGCATGTCCTAAAGATGACTTCCCACTACCCAACATTGACATGATAGTAGACCTCACAGATGGTCACGAGATGTTTTCACTCATGGATGGCTTCTCAAGGTACAATTAGATTAGGATCACCGAAGGAGACCAACACAAAATAGCATTCACCATGCCATGGGCCACCTTCTATTATAACATGATGTTGTTTGGGCTCAAGAATGTGGGACCTACCTATCAAAGAGTGATGACCACAATCTTTCATGATATGATCCATAAAATTATAGAAGACTATGTAGATGACATCCTCGCCAAATCATGAACAGGGTTAGAGCACTTGAATGTCCTTTAGCAGGTCCTTGATCACCTACAACACTATGGTTTAAAGCTCAATCCAAAGAAGTGTTCTTCGATGTTATGTCTAGAAAGCTATTAGGGTTCATCGTGTCTAGGCGAGGCATAAAGAATAATCCAAAGAAGGTGAAATCCATCACAAAGATGTCCCCTCCCAAAACCCTCAAGTAGTTGCAAAGCCTATAGGGAAGCTACAGTGAATCCAAAAATTTATCTCTCAATTGCCAGACAAGTTCCAACCATTCACCCATCAGTTGCATAAGGATACCACTTTCAAATGGGATCCTATCTATTAGCACAGCTTTGAGAACCTCAATGAATACCTAGAAAACTCACCTATTCTTGTACCACCAATGCCAGGAAGGCCCTCATTTTATACATATCTACAACTACCACAACACTGGGGGCACTCCTAGCCCAACTTGATGATAATGGAAAAGAGAGGGCCATTTACTATATCAGTCGCACACTGGTGGGCTATGAGATGAATTACTCTCCAATGGAAAAATCATGTGTAGCGGTGGTCTTTTATACTTAAAATCTTCATCACTATATGCTCAACCACATAGTAAAACTAGTCTCAAAACTTGATCCTCTCAAGTACCTACTCTCAAGGACCATGCTCACAAGATGGATGGCAGAGTGGGTAATGCTTCTTACTAAGTTTGACATCTAGTACATCAATCAAAAATTCATCAAGGGATAGGTTATTGTAGATCAACTTGTTGAAGCACCCTTAGTTGACACATACCCTATAGTGATGGAATTCCTAGATGAACTATTAGGAATAGTCCCAAGAGATAATTGAGAGTGGGGGGGGGGGTGAATCAGTTTTCTACAAGATTTAATTATTTATCCAATTAAGTATACTTAAACATAAAGCATAAACACAATGAAAGAACACATGAACACAACACCAATATTTTGGTTATGGGGAAACCCAAATAGGTAAAAACCTTGGTGGGACTTGATACCCACTAATATTTTGTACTAGAGTATAATGGTCCTTGTTAGAAGATCCTTAACCCTGTTAGGAGTTTCTTTATAATATATTAAGTATAGTAGACCTGGTCAAGGGTCCAACCCTATTGGGAGTCTTTTACAATTTTCCCTGTTAGGGGAGAGGACACAATGTTCGAGAGCTCACTGTTCAAATGGGTGAAGGCTACAACCTTCTGAATAACAGATACACATTATATTTGGATCTTGGTGAATTGTGCTTTGACCTTCTATTTGGATTAGTTCCAATGAATATCACAATTAATTTACTTGGTCACATAGACCTTATTCTAATGGGTCAACACCTCACACACTCTACTCTGCTCTACTTAATCAACCATGAACCACACTACAGCAATCACAAATGACTTCCTATAAATATCTTTCCTCTAAATGATATAGTCAAGTCAGCCTATTAGAACTACCTTGAAATCATATTAGAGAAACCATAACAAACTCCAATAAACATTCTATCAGCTCTACTATGCACGCAACACATTCTAGGACCTGTCCAATAAGATAATTGTAGATGCACGCTATACATGGTCGGCTCTACCAAAACAATTGGATCTTTCTCTGTAATCTAAATTAACTCATGCACTCTTAACTAAACATCAATAACTCTTCTCTAAGCTTAAATCCAAGGGCGCATACCCTAAAGATAGGCACAAATCAAGAGCGAATAAAATCTTTGTCAGCTCTTTTGAATAAACACAAAAAACTATTGTTGGTGAATAGCGACTGCATAACTTCACTTCTACTCATCAACAGAGTATGCGTCCATAACTAAAACATCACTAACATGTCTTCAACATATATCCAATCCCGTAAGGCTCCATGATGACTGTACAGACAACCATACATAGAACACCGCCTGTTACTCTGTCAAGAACACTATTGACACCAACTACTATATAGTTGTATATACTAACAATTAACTTCTGCACCCATGATGTCATGCTTAAATCATGTCCATGCTACATATACTAAAATCTTACTACATAATACTTCCACACATACTACTTTCCATATGTTGTCATCAATGACAAACATATAGTCAATATTAGCCCGCTAGCAAATCTCCAACAATCTCCCCCTTCGGCATTGATGGCAACATGTGGATTGAAAAACCACCACCA
The DNA here is from genome assembly GCA_027943335.1 of Chamaecyparis obtusa. Classification (NCBI taxonomy): domain Eukaryota; kingdom Viridiplantae; phylum Streptophyta; class Pinopsida; order Cupressales; family Cupressaceae; genus Chamaecyparis; species Chamaecyparis obtusa. The sequence continues at coordinate 1,816,100 of BSBK01001060.1, forward strand.
ACCCAAATGAACATTTCTTTTATAACATTCTCCATTTCCTCTTCAAAACTCCCCCAAAGATTAATCCTCCATCTGCTACAATATTTTCTAATATTCTCCATTTCCTCAACTGTACTACTGTCAAAAATGAATACTGCTCCCCCTTAGTATATAACTCTTCCTTTTTACTTCTATTTTTCATGACTCTATATATTACTCCCCCTTTGACATCAATGGCAAAGGGCACCATTCATTTAAGCACTAGTACTACTCTTGAGGTAGAGTAGTCAACCTTCCATCAGTCCCTGAGGACTGATGCCTTTCCTTCTTTCTTCTAAGAAGAATCAGGGAAGGGAATGACTCCCAACTTCTCCCTAAGATACTCAAAAGTATCCTTAGGCAAGGGCTTTGTGAATATATCTACCAACTGATCTTTAGTACTCACATAGTCCAACTTGACTTCTTTCTCTACCACTTTCTCTCTTAGGAAGTGATACTTAATCTCAATGTGCTTTGTCTTTGCATGCATCACAGGGTTCTTTGACATATTGATAGTGCTAGTGTTATCACAGTGAATAACAATAGGCTAATCAATCTGAATTCCAAAATCTTTTATCATCTGCTTGATCCAAACAATTGTAGAATAATTCAAGGCTTCTGCAACATACTCCACTTCTACTGTTGATTGAGAAATACAATTTTGTTTCTTGCTTGTCCATGTGACAAGTCTATCACCAAGAAACACTGCTCCACCTAATGTACTCTTTCTGTCATCAACACATCATGCCCAATCTACATCAGTGTACACATGAAGCTCAACATTTTTTGAATTAGGATACAATAGACCATAATCTATAGTGCCCTACAAATATTTGAATATTCTTTTTGTTGCCATGAGGTGACTTTGTTTAGGTTCTACTACAAATCTTCCAACTATACCAACTTTATTGGAAATATCAAGTCTAGTCTGAGTAAGATATATGAGTTTACTAATCATAGACTTATACAATGTTATATCTACTACTGGTGAGTCATCTTCTTTTGTAAGCTTGCATCCAGTGATCATAGGGGTTCCTATTGGCTTGCGATCATCCATCTTTAATTTCTTTAGTATCTATTTTACATATTTTGACTAATTAATGAAAATACATTTCTTTGTCTGCTACACATTTAGTCCCAAAAAGTATTTGATAGGACCAATCATACTCATCTCAAACTCATTTTGCATTTCTTTGGAAAATTCAGCACTTAGTTTGTCATTTCCTCCAAATATAATGTCATCAACAAATATAGCTACAAGTAGTAGACCTTCAAATGTCTCTCTAATGAATAGATTTCAATTTGCTTCTCCTTTCTTGAATCCAATCTTTGTTAAGTATCCATCTAGTCTCTCATACCATACTCTAGGGGCTTGCTTAAGTCCATAGAGGGCCTTCTTCAATCTGCATACCATATCAGGTTTGTCTGATAAGGTGAATCCTTCTGCCTACTCAATGTATAGTTCTTCTTTCAAATCTCCATTCAGGAATGCTGATTTGACATCCATCTGATAAAGTTTGAAGTTTTTTATTTTAGCATAGGCTAGAAACAACTTAATAGCTTCTAATCTACTCATAGGTGCAAATGTGTCTGAATAATCAATGCTTTATCTTTGCGCATATCCCTCACATACTAATCTTGCTTTATTTCTTACTACTATACCAGCTTCATTCATCTTGTTTCTGAATATCCACTTTGTCCCAATCACATTCTTATCACTAGGTCTTGGGACCAGTTCCCAAGTGTCATTGTTAATAATCTGATCAAGTTCTTTCATAGCATCATGCCAATCTAAATCATTACAAGCATCTTCAACACCTAAAGGTTTAATCAGAGATAGTAAACATATTGCTTCACTGCTAGCTGAGTTCTTTGCTTGTGATCTTGTTAAGACTTTTTCACTCTTTTCTTGATGTAAACTTCAAAACTTTAGGTGATGTTGACTCATCATCCTTAGGATTATTTTCTTCACTTGTCTCAGGGTCATTGAATAACACATCAATATTGTCAAACATTTCTTCAATAGCTGTCTCACTAGTGAAGGGTCTAGGTTCTTCTTCAATCATGGGTGAGTAATCATGATATCTTTCTTAAACCATAAACTTTTCATCAATCTTAACATGAGCACTTTCTATGGTCTTTTTCAATCTTAAATTGAAACATCTATAGGCTTTTCTTTTAGTAGAGTAACCAATAAAAATACCTTCATCACTTCTTGCATCAAACTTTCCTACTGCTTCATCCCTCTTGATGTAGCACTTGCTTCCAAAGATTCTAAAGTATTTTACCATGGGAACATTACCAAACCATAGCTCATATGGTGTTTTGTCAATGACTAGCCTCAATTGAATTCTATTGATGGTATAGACTACTGTATTGATCACATCTCTCCAATAGGTGTGTGAAACTTTTCCTTCTATCATAATGGTGCACGCTGTATCAAGAATGATCATATTTCTTCTCTCTACAATTCCATTCTGATAAGGGGTTCTAGGTGCACTTAATGGTCTCTTTATGCCATGTTCTTTGCAGTACTCATAGAATCTATCAAAGGTGAATTCTCCTCCTCTATCCAATCTTAAACATTTTATCTTTAGTCCAGATTCATTCTCAACCTTAGCTTTGACTATTTTGAACTTCTCAAATGCTTCTGACTTATCTTTTAAGAATGCAACCCACATCATCCTAGTATAATCATCAATAAATAAAATGAAATACCTTTCACCATAGTATGATCTTGTTTGAGTTGGACCACATAGGTCTATATGAATCAGATCCAACTTGTTCTTTGCTAAATTTTGCTTGCTCCTGAATGAATTTCTCACATGCTTCCCCATCACACATTCCTTGCATATAGTATCAACTAGCTTTTCTATGCTAGGTAGATCTCTTATTTCCTTAACATTGCTTATCTTTACTAGGTTATCAAAATTGATATGACATAGTCTTTTATGCCACAATCAACTGTCATCAACTTTAGCAACAAAACAACTTGCTTCTAAATTGAGTTGAAAAACATTACCTCTTGTCTTTGAGCCTGATGCAATCATAACACCATCCTTGTTGTTAATGATGAATTTTTCATCTTTGAACTCCAACTAATATTATTTTCCAAGTAACTGTCCAACACTGAGAAGGTTATGTTTCAAACCATCAACATAAAGAACATCATCAGTACTATTGTTTCCATCCAAGCTGATGACTCCTCTACCAACTATTGGTTTAGGAGTGTTGTCTCCAAATCTGACCATACCTCCATTGTATTTTTCCAAATGAATAAACCTACCTTTATCACCTATCATGTGATGTGAACAACCACTGTCTATAATCCAGTCTATCCTTATGTTAGGTTGTGAAATCAATGCAAGCTCTTGATTCTCTTTCTTATCTTCATGAGCTATCTTTTTATTCATTTTATCTATAATAGCAATGAATCCAATTTCTTCTTCACCAGATTCTTCATCTAAAACTCTATCTCTAGCATAGTAGCATTACTTAGAATACTTAGGATTGTAATCCTTTTTGAACTTTCTAGCTCTAGTAGGACACTTAGATGCAAAGTGACCGATCTTATTACAAGAAAAGCACTTAAATGGTAATTGACCTTCATATTTTCTTTTTCCTTTATTTTCTCTTTTGGCAATCATAGCAATGAAATCATCTAATTTTTTATCTTCATCATCATCATCAAAATTATTAGAAGTGTTTGTAGATTTCTTACCATGAACTATTGCTTTAAAAGTCATCTCACTCTTTGGTTCTGTCTCCAATCTTGAAATCTCAAAAGCTAAGATTTTGATGATCAAAGTCTCTCTCTTGAAATTAGATGTAAGCTGCATGGTCTCATCAAAGATGTTGATCTTGCTTTCATATTCAGGAGTGAGAGTAGTCATTAACTTATCCATAATGTCCTCCTCTGAAATCTCTCCACCATTGTTTCTGATTCTGACAACTACTTCATTTATCCTTTGATTGTAAGCTCAGATATTTTCCTCAGGCAGCATCTATAATGCATTGTATCTTTTCTTCCATGTCTTTCTATGTGCATCCTTTTCTTTTTTGTCCCCTTCAAATATGTCTTCTAGGTGCTTCCATATTTTGTGGGCTATATCTACCTTTTTTATTTCTGAAAACTCACCATCAGATAGGGCATTGATAAGAGCTTCTTTAGCAATAGCATTCTGATGAAATAATTCCTTTTTCCTATCAGTAGCATCATCCTGTGCAAGGTCTTCTAGGGTAGGTATCTTAGCTACTTTGATAGTTACATCAAAAACTTCAAAACCAATGCACTACAAATGGGTCACCATCTTGTTCTTCCAATCAAGATAATTCTCTCCATCAAACTTAGGACTTTCTTTCCTGAAGTATGCCATCTGATCAACCTCGAGCTGTTAAAATTTCTCTCTGAGGCACTTGGCTCTAATACCAATTGTTAGGAATAGTCCCAAGAGATAACTGAGAGGGGGAGGTGAATCATTTATCTACAAGATTCAATTCTTTATCCAATTAAGTATACTTAAACATAAAGCATAAACACAATGAAAGAACACATGAACACAACACCAATATTTTGGTTACAGGGAAACCCAAATAGGTAAAAACCCCAGTGGGACTTGATACCCACTAATATTTTGTACTACTGTATAATGATCCTTGTTAGAAGATCCTTCACCTTGTTAGGAGTTTCTTTACAATATATTAAGTATAGTAGCCCTGGTCAAGGGTCTAACCCTATTAGGATTCTTTTACAATTTTCCATGATAGGGGAGAGGACACACTGTCTGAGAGCTCACTGCTCAAAGGGGTGAAGGCTACAACCTTCTGAATAACAAATACACACTATATCTAGATCTTGGTGAGCTGTACTTTGACCTATTGTTTGGATCAGTTCCAATGAATAGCACAAGTACTTTACTTGGTCACATAGACCTTCTTTTGATGGCTCAACACTTCGCACACTCTACTCTGCTCTGCTTAATCAACCATGAACCACACTACAGCAATCACAAATGACTGCCTATAAATATCTTTCCTCTAAATGATATAGTCAATTTGGCCTATTAGAACCACCTTGAAATCATGTTAGAGAAACCATAACAAACTCTAATAAACATTATGTCAGCTCTACTATGCATGCAACACATTCTAGGACCTATCCAATAAGATAATTGTAGATGCACGCTACACATTGTCGACTCTGCCAAAACAACTAGATCTTTCTCTGCAAGCTGAATTAACTCATGCACTCTTAATCGAATATCAATAACTCTTCTCTAAGCTTAACTTGAAGGGTGCATACCCTAAAGATAGGTGTAACTCAAGAACCAATAAAATCTTTGTCGGCTCTTCTAAATAAACACAAGAAACTACTGTTGGCGAATAGCAACTGCATAACTTCACTTCTACTCATCAACAGACTATGCATCCATAACTAAAACATCACTAACATTTCTTCAACATATATCCAAGTGTGCAAGGCTCCATGATGAATGTACAAATAACCATACATAGAACACTGCATGTTACTCTGTCAGGAACACTATTGAAACTAGCTGCTATATAATTGTCTATACTAACAGTTATCCTTTGCGCCCATGATATCATGTTGATATCATGTCCATGCTACATATACTGAAAGCTTACTACATAAGACTTCCATTTATGCTACTTTCCATATGTTTTCATCAATGACAAACATACAGTCAGTACTGGCCTGCTGGAAAATCTCCAACATGAACATCTTTGTATGGTCGAAGAACAACCCCTGTGAAAGCTATACTTTGATGGATCACACACATCACATGGATCAAGGGCAGGGATAATTTTTGTGACTCATCAAGGTGACTACATCTTGAAATACTTCAAATTAGGATTATTGTACACAAACAATATTTCAAATTATGAAGCCCTCATTGCAGGCCTCAGAACAGCTATCCACTAGAATATCATAGAGCTACAAGTATTCAGGGACTCTCAAGTGATCATCAAATAGGTCCTTGATGAATTTAAGACAAAAGAAAACAAGCTATTACCTTAAAAAGAGCTTGTGGATAAGCTTAAAGAACACTTCATCAACATCCAGTTCACACAAGTGTCGAGACTCCAAAATAAGGCAGCTGACGCTATAGCAACTATTGGTTCATTATTCGAGATCCCCCATGACATGACACAATATGAGTTTCTAGTCGAGCAGCTACACATGCCCACTTATGAGAATGTTGAATCTAACATGGTATGCATCTTGGTTGGTCCCCAATCCCCATGGTACCTCAATATTCACAATTATCTAAAGAATGGTATCATATCTGCTCACCTCACTAACACCCAATGCCAAAACCTCATTTTTAGAGCATCCCGCTGCACTCTAGTATCCAACACCCTATATCATCATGGGTATCATAACATCCTCTCCTAATGTTTAGACTCTAATGAGGCTACCTTGGATTTACAAGAGGTTTATGATGGCATTTGTAGTGCCCACATGAGTGGCATCATCCTTGCAAAGCAGCTACTTAGAGTTGGGTATTACTGGTTGATGATGGAGCATAACGCCTGTGAGTTTGTAAAGAAGTGCCTATAGTGTCAGCAACATGGTAATTTGATCCATGTGCCAGTACAAGACCTACACCCCATCGCAACCTTGTTAGCATGATCACCCCCCATTCCTTTGACAGACATAAGTACATCATCACAGCCACTGAGTATTTCACAAAGTGGGTTGAGGCAATTCCACTCAGCCTAACTACAAATGTCCAAATATCCAAATTCATCCTCTACCATATCATTTGCCACTTCGGCATCCCCTCCACCATATTCACAGACCACAACACTCCTTTCAAGAATCAGCATGTCCAAAACCTTTGTGCCTACTTCCACATCCACCAACATTTCTCTAGCCCATATTTCCTATAAGGAAATGGTCAAGCTGAGGCAACTAATAAAACCATCCTAAAAATCCTACAAAAAGTTGTCCATGATTATGGCCACAACTGGCATCTCCAAATCAATTCTTCCCTTTAGGCCTACCACACTTCATTCCAAACAACCATAGTTATCACCTCATACTCCTTGGTATATGGTGTTGAAGCCATTCTACCAATTGAGGTCAAAATTCATTCACTACACGTGTCCATGAAGATTTACATTATAGATGAAAACTATCACGCGGCACATCTTAACCAATTGGACCTGCTAGATGAAAAGAGGCAACAGACCTATGATCACCTAATTGTGCACCAAAACTACCTCAAGAGGAGCTTCAATAAGTTGCACCCCTAAAAATTCCAAGTGGGATATATGGTCTTAAAAGAGAAAAAAAAAGTGCAGGCTAACCATGAGAAGAAAGGGAAGTTTGAGCCCATCTAGTTGGATCCGTACGTGGTGACAACTTGTTTCAACTTCGGAGCTTACTAGTTGTGTACACTCAAAGGGGAGGCCCTCAAAGATCCCATTAATATCATACACCTTGAGTGGTTCTATTCTTGAACCATTTATATGATCCTGAAAAAAATCAATAAAAAGTGAAAAAATCAGTAAAAATACAAAAAATGAAAAAAGTAAAAATAACCGCCCAATGGTGAAAACTTGGCAATCAGGTGCCTTGGGTAAGTATGTTGGTGAAAACATGGAAATAGACACCACACATAATATTTTGTATCATTATCTATCTAAATCTCATTCCTCCATCAAACCCACTCGCCAGCGCTTATCACCTCGTTATCCTTCTATTTCACCCCTCCCTTGTTCCCAAGGGGTCATTCCCATTACATAAGAACACGAGACCTAAAATCTCACATCCTAAGCTTTATGTATATAGGCATGACTTATCCCCATAACAATGAGCTATGTACATATTCATCACTTGTTGACCTATCCTAATTATCTGAGCTTCTATACATATCTATTGTATATAGTGTCCCTAGTTTGTACATATCATCATGTTTTCCCAGTAGTACTTTGATCACAAAAAACATGACCCATCATGACCACAATGTCAACAATTTTCCTCATAAATCATCCCATGTCACTGTGATCCTCCAAGGTTCTCCATTTGCCCATCAATAATTCAATTTACAATCAAACCCACCAGCCAGGTCCCTATAGGATACATCTTTCCTCCTATCTGACCTAATCACAACATCCATAGTCAGTCACTATCTTTTGGAAAAGGACATCTTTTGGTCTTATCACATTGATTTCATAATGTTTTCTTGAATTTATCAGTTGGTTTTAAGGTCTTAGTTGGTTTCTCTCCTCAAACTCGCCAGGATCCTTTATATCATGGTGCACTACAACGAGGGACGTCTTCTAGGGCAAGGTCTTTTGTGCTCTTTTGTTTCTTCCTATGAGTCATTCAAACATGACCCTTGCATGGTTCACATGTGATCTTTTGGGTTACCTAGTGCAATTGGGAAATGTCATTTGTTTGTGAGTTCCTCAGCATCGTTTCCACCATGCTTCCCTCTAGGTACATGCGTGATGTTGGGGCAACCCTTGCGTGTCTTTTTTGCATTAGTCCTATGAAATGCTAGCGACATGGCCTCAAGTTCCCAGTAACTTTGGCTAGTCCCTTCTATTTCTATATCAAACTAAGTGCTCAAACTACATAGTGGCATTCCCCTTCGGAATACCTCACACTCAAGCTTTGCTAAAACTCGCATCCTTATCCAATCTCAACAATCATCCTCAAAAATCCCCTGAAGCATCATCCTCAAATCCTTTTTCACCCATTTTCCTTCATCCCCACATCACACATCATCTTGATGCAAACCTAAATACCTCATTCACCCTCAGCTCACCCATGGATTTTGATTATGCAAATACCCCCTTTTTTCACCAACCTCATCACTCCTCAGTGAGGGTTTAGTCAGGTAGTGATATGTTGTGTCACCTCATCCTCACATCTCTCCTCCTATCTCCCATCTACATTTGTACACCCCCCATCTTCCTCAGTGCATTTCATTTCATGTCACTATCCTAGGTTGCATCATCTCATTTCATTTCCACCCCCTCGTCCCTCGTTGCATCCATTCCTTCATCTTAGGTTCATTTTATCTTGTAGTATTAATACTTTTTTAGGTAAATTTCATCTTTCACCTCATTAATCATTTTAGCTTGTATTATTAAAATTCATTTAGGGTAGTTTCATCCTTTAAAATGCATCCATGGTGTATCATTCATCATTTCAAATTCAATTGCACTCATTGTTCACGTTTATTTCATCTCATTAATCATTTAAATGCATTTTAGATTCTTTTTAATCTTGCATTGTTAGGATTAATTTTATCTTTCACTAAGTCATTTTAGTCCATTTCAATCTTGCATTATTAGGATTCATTTTTAAGTTCATTCATTATCTTTCATTAAGTCATTTTGTTCATCATTATCATTTAGATTCATTTTAATCTTGAATTATTAGGATTCATTCTAAGTTCATTCATTATCATTCATTAAGTCATTTTAGTTCATCATTATCATTTAGATTCATTTTAATCTTGCATTGTTAGGATTCATTCATTATCTTTCATTAAGGAATTTTTCACTGTTACCATTTAGGTTCATTTGTTATCTTACAATGTTAACATTTTATACATCCATATGCACATTAGATCATAACATACATAAATCATATAAAGTATTGCATCACATCCTGCATCCACAAATCATTAGTAACTGCATCTCACTTAAACACACATCATATCAAATATCACAAAAAGAAGCTCACAGCCTGCATCACACACATGTCAGTCTCACATCATATAGAAAATAACATCACATCATGCATCACCTACATCAGTGCATCATAAGAATTCATCCATTCATACATTACATATCATGTCCCATCTAGCTCATCATGTATATATATAATCATGACAAAATAATATTACAAGCATGTCCCATCCCAAAGAATGAAAGAATCAAATATTTGTCCCAGTCCATGTCCATCAAAGAGTACAAATATAATACATAGGGACTATGCCCTCCATCAATGAATAGCTAAAATACATAAATCTAGATCATAGCATATCACAACCTATCTACCTCTCCTAAGGGAGGCTACATGTCAAAGTCATCACCTAGGGGGTCCACCTGTGCTAGATCCTGTAACAATGCATGTCTCCCCACCAAGCCATGTGTATCTATACCTTGTACCTATCTGGCTCCATGCCCTATCTCAGAGTCTACCTCCATCCTTGACACCTCGGCCTCTGCCATCTGCACATAGTTGTCACCTGAGCATTGTTGACTCTATGTATGTCTTGACCGACAGCTCTCCTGCCATGTGTTGTGAGAGATTCCAACCATGGGCGTGTTGCCCCCTGTCCTCTAGCTATGGCCAGCCCCTACACCTATAATTTTGACATCACTCTACAGGTGCTAATGCATGATATATGCCCCTGTACCACCCTATCTGCTCACTCATCCTAGTCAACTTCCTCTATAGGTGGGATACCTCCCGTGATTGATCTTGGGAGCCTCTTTCTATGGTATCTCCTTTTAGTAGCTGAACAACCATGTCCCTCTTCCCCTATAGATGGTCTCGCTCTGACCATAGACCATCTCTCTCCCCTCTTAGAGGATCCTTCTCCTCCAGTAGCACATCCCTCTCTCTTCGTAACTGATCCCGCTCATCAATAGTCATCAGCCCCTCCTGTATTGACTGCACTATAAGGTCATCTCACTTGCCCTATGTGTCCCAAATCATCTGGCTCATCTGGTCATAGTCTACCTATAATGAGGCAAGCCACCCTTCTATATCTCCCCCTCCTCCCCCGAATGATCGCAAAACTACTGTAGACAGTGGTCCTCCCACTAGTGGTGGTCCTACTTATAGTGGTCATCCTACCGATGGTGGTGGTCCTACCAGTGGTGGTGGTCCTACCGGTGGTGGTGGTCCCACTGGTGGTGGTGGTCTAGCTAGTGGTGGTGGTCCTACTAGTGGTAGTGGTCCTATAGGTGGTGGTAATCATGTAGGTGCTACCTATCCTGTAGGTACCTATCCTTTGTCTCCTCTAGCTCCCCCATCCACATCCATCCCATCTCCCCCTCCCCCTCCATCTCCATCTTTGTCTCCATCTCCTCCTCTCCCTCTCCCTCCTCCTCTCCTCCCCCGGCCCCTATATGTGGGTGTTTCTCCCCCACTAGGAGGTAACCCTAATCTCTCTACCACTCTCAGTGGTTGAAAACATATGTCATATGTCGGATTCATCTTTGGATCTACCGCTCCCCAACCCAGTCCCAGTGAAATGGCTGGAATGCCTGATGCTCAGCAAGCAGCCCTGTCTTGTCCTATCTGGCCCAAACTTAGTCACACACTCTCACATGGTGTGATGATACCAATGTGTCACACCTGGTACATCCTATATGAATCCAAAATTTCATATGACCCTATCTAGCCTATACTACTCAATAATGTACTCTCATCTCCCCATCAGGAATGTCGGTAGTAGGGTATCTAGTCCTCTACCCATGGTACCTACCCTAGGTATGGCCACGAGGTAATCCCATCCTAAATCCCATCAAGAGTCTTAGGAAAATGGTTAATATCATCCACTCCTTGATACATCAATAAGTATCCCCAGCTATATGTCGCAGGCTCCTTTGGCTGCCTGTCAGCTTGATGCAAGAGTAGGGAAGGTGAAGGTAGAATCATGATTAATTGAGACTGCTTAAACCCACAAGCATGTCCTGTGAAGACTTACACAGGGAAGAAATACAAAAACCACATGAAATCAATGAAAAAACAATGGATATGAGACAAGCAACTGGTCTCAACACTGGTGCAATTATATTATAACTTTCAACATGCCTGGCTGTGAGACCTTCTGGGTTTCAGCCTTATACAAATGAGAATTATGAATTCAGAGCCTCATCTCACATATTCTCTTCTCTTCAATGATGTATCTACTCAACTACCTCCTTCACACTATCTAGAACTTCCCTAATAAATAACCTAAGCTCCAAATATATAACCAATAAAGCTACAAGTCGACCAGTCAGGCATTTAATTACAATATAGGTCCACTTAGGAGAAGAAAACAAAACTAAAGCAAGAAATAAAAAAACATGATGCAAAGTTGCATTTAGGTCCACACATGACCCAAGAATACATCCCCAACCTTACAAGATCCAATTCTCCCATACGGAACCACGAAAGCTGAAATACCACATGTTTCATGAGTGAAACTGGCAGAAAATAGATGCCCGAGGAGAATTGTGATAACTTCCAGATACAAATGAATTAGGATGTGTGATCTTGGGAGAATTCTCTAGATTAGGTCCACATCACTATATTAACTTCACAAGGAAAGAAACCAATAGCAACATCGGCAATAAAACAAACATCACATAGGTACAGGAACACGTGAAATATTTTTGGTGATGCAAGATTACTCAAGACCCAAGACGCTCCTGCATCATAGCTCAGCCTAAGGGTCACAACATAGCTATGTACTCCCCTTCCCATACCTGTAGGGGTGACTGTTACCCAAATTCTCCTACCTCATACAAATTTGGCCACTAGTTGGGAGGTCCAATATTCTACAAATCCTATTGCACCTCAAAATTTCATGGTTTTTTGCCTGTTCTCCTGGCCTCTACAAATCTCTACTCCCTGGTCTGAAAGTTTAAATTCAAAATCTAGCCATTTGACCCATAGAGCCCTAAACCCTAAGCCTATTATGTTTCACCATTGCCTTTTTAGTTGCTTAAGTGATTTCTATTTCCATGTGCTCTTTATTTCTTTCTTCAGTCGTGGAATCTCTTATTCCTAGCGGTTAGCCCCTTAACACCCAGCAATCTGGTGAGCAGCTACGGTTTGGTTGGTGGTCTCAGCTCAATGTTTAAAGTGAAGAATCTATATCTACAACTGGTGCATGTTTGCATAGGCTAGGAATATTCCTTGTGATCATGTGATGGTTGTCAATCTTCACTTGTCTGCAGAGTTCGGTTGTTAGTGGGTCCACTGCCAGGTCATGCCGACATGCAGGCTTCTGATTGGTCCAAGGTTGGTGATGTGCTTCCATGTTAGAGCGGGCCTGGAGGGTTGTCAATTAATAATGATCTAATGATTTTCATATGATCGTAAGGAATATTCCAAGCCCATGAAATCATACACCAACTGTTGATCTTACTTTATCTCTGGGCTCTGTCAGGTGGGTCCTTTCCTACTGACATGCTCATTCTTTATTGGCTAGCCGGATTACAACTAGAATCTATGAGTGCAACCATGTCGAAGGATATGCAGGGATGTCAATGGAATCTAGATCTATGGCTAGCACATGATCTGATAGAATCTTTTGCACTCATGAGATCATGCGCCCACCATCCGATGCAAAGCAAGATTCTTTCTATCTTCCAACATCAGTGGTTGTCGAGGTGTCTGCTAATGAGGTGGTTAAAAGAAAATAAAAGAAAGACAAGTGGCATTGATGGGCCCAGATTAATGTACTCAGTCGGGTGATTGCTTAAACAAAAAGGGGATATTCTTTTTGATTCAGAGAATAGGAGTGTTGACCAGTTCACACAATAAGCATGTGGTCAACTTTCCCTTTTAGCAAATGGGAGATAGTCTTTGGTCACCAGTTCTGCAAATGTAACTGGGGGTCAACGAAGGATTATGAGAGTTGGTGAATGCTCCATTTGGTGAATCGCTTGATTAGACCAGAGTTAGGAAATGTGTTTCATCACTTGGAGACTTCCTTTAGTCATGCATTCGCTAATTGTCTAAGGGTTACTAAGTTTGTCAGGATAGGTGGGTCTAGACCACTGGGTATTGCTGACGTGCATAATTCTTATTGGCTGAGAGATTGCTAATGAGGCTAGAGGCTTCTCAAGGCTTTTTGACTGTTATAAAGATTATTGAGGACCATCTGATCTATTGGGAAATAAATAAATCAATGGTCATGTTTTAAACCTGAGCCTGTTAGCCATTTTTATTCAAATTCAAATCTTTCTGTAGGGTTTTTACCAGTATTTGATCCAGTGAGCCGCAAATGATAGGGGTAGCTCAAAATTTATGTCACTACGATGATTTGCAGTTGGGAAACTAATGTGAAGACCTGGGCAGCTATCACAGGTCATTTCTTTCTTCCTGAGAGTACCAATTTGAGCATTCATGGCGAGCTCAAGTTGTAGGGAGGTAGATAAATCAAGGTGGCTTGTCTGCAAGGAAATGCAGTACAGAGATGGGGATTGCATTCAAGGCACATATCTGATCGATCAAGATATTTCAAGATACATTTATGATCAAACTTGACAGAATTAGGGTTTGATTATTATCTGACAATCTATGTAACCCTGGTTAAGTTTTTTTTGACTCCTGCCTGCAGGCAAGGAGATGTATATAATGTTTTTGGAGCTTTTTGAAGCTTAGAGTTCACATTTTGTAAAGAAGAAAGTTCTCTTTCTTAGAAAGTTATCCATGACATTTTTTTTGCCCTCTGGTTTTCTACATTCTGTAATCTCCCACTTATAATTTAGATATCGTAGAGGTATTTTGTGACATCCTCTCTGTCCCTATGCTTCCTTGTCTAAATTCTCTCTTGTTGAATTGAAGTATATGTATGTTTTCAGTGATATCTTAGGGTTCTTGATCCCTCTTTCTTTCTGCAATTCATGTGTATTCCTGTGGATAATTTGATTTGAATGCTCTTGTGGGTATACTTCAACCCCCTGATAGTCTATCTCATTCCTATACCCAATTACAGAGGTGAATGTTTGTTGCAGGTTATAGATTGTGTCTAAATTCTTAGGAATGCTATTGTTTTGTGAAATTTTCTCTTTCCCTAAATAGCCTCTTTCTATTGTGGACCCTTCTATGAAATATTGGTGCAAGCCTATTCAGAGAGTTGTGATCTCCTAGACCTAAGTTCATGCATTGATTTCATCCTCTATACTGTGATTCAAACCATCATTTCAGTGTATCACCTAGTAGGATAGTTTTCTTTTTAGTCATTTCCCTTTCATGCATTCCTTCTATCCCTTTTCCCTTCAAGAATTTTACTTTCATGTCAAGAAGAAAATTTGGGTGATTATCCAAGAGGAAATAGCCTAGAATCTAGAGGTCTCATCTTAGTTAGCATAGGTCCCACACCTGGAGATGATTCCCATGTTATACTAGGTTATCAAGACCAAGAGAGCTTGAAACAAGGGTGCAAACTTAGTGTATAACAATTCTGGCACACTCGGTGGGACTAAGGTCAGATTTATGTTCAAAGGTGTTACTAAGATCAGATTTAGATTCAAAGACAACCCACCTTGGGCTTAACATTTCTGATAGCAAAAGAAGTTCATTGTTTGAAGATTATGCTATCTCTAATATACTAACTACATAATATAGGCTTTTAGAAGTTTTTCTACCAGGTATATCTGGAGACTCCACTAATTTCATAGATCCAGGCTAACCTTGTTCAAAGTTTATGAGAAAGATTGAGACTAGAAGCTCAAAGCCTACTGAATTTTTAGAGTTTCCCTTAAAAAGAGCTACAAAGGTAGATCAACTTAGAGAACATCTCCTGCAAGGAGAGTATAGTCTACACCTCCTGATACCTCAGAAAGGAGACATTTTCCCTTTCATCTCAGAAGAAGAGGAAGATCTCTAACTAGAGATCTAGAAGAAGATTCAAATCTAGCATCGAATACAACTCACACAATTGTCACTCAGCAAGTTTTAGTCCCTACAATGGCTAGACAGTTTGCTTTTGCACCTTTCAACCAAGGGAGTCCATTAGCCTTTGCTCAACATCATGATGTGCCTTTGGTGGCACTAAAGAGTCTACCTAATTTCATAGGTGAAGGACAAACCACTGCTTTTGAGCATATAAGAGATGTGACCACTATCTGCAGTATACACAACATAACTCAAGAAGATGTGGCCACCAAATTATTAGCAGCCTCTCTCAAAGGTAAGGCTCTTGAATGGTTTAGAACTTTAACTATTAGCTCCATTACTTCATGGGATGAATTAGGGGATGCATTAAGTAAACATTTTGAGGATAAATCAGACAACTTGTCTTTAGTTGAGCAATTGACAACCATTAAAAGAGACCCTCAAGAACAAATGATAGATTATAATAATAGATTCCTCGAGACATGGAATAGAATTCCAGTCTCAGTGAGGCCATCAACTGACCATGCTTTCTTATACTTCTTGCAAAGTTTGAATGGTCAAATTTTTTTCATGATCCAATCCATGGGTGGTACCTCTTTACCCCAAGCTTTTGACATGGTTGTCAGAGCTGAAAATTGTTTAATCCAAGTAGGAATGATAGCTAGAAGGCCACCCATGCCCATCTTACCTAGCCTTTACCCTGTTGCACCTACACAAGTACCTCCATTTACTCCTATTCCTACCATATTAGCACCTCACGCTAGTACTAGTGGTTAGGAGCTAAAAGCTAGTTTCTCTCAAGAGCTGCAAGAGTTGAAGAACAGTCAACAAACTAGCCAGCAAGAAATGGCAAATTTGCTGCAAACTCTGACTGAAGAGGTCACAAACCTAAAGAAGCAAGGGAAAGGAATCAAACCACCCTTTCAGCCACAAGGTGAAGATCCTAATCAACGATATCAAAATCAAGGATAGCCTTATCAACAAAATAGGCCACCATACCAAGGAGGTTATCAAGGGAAAAGGCAAAATTTTAATCAAAGACCATTCCAACCATACAACCCTGCACCTCTTAATTCTATGAATCTAGTTAGGGACATGGTCCCTAGTCAAAATAATATGGCTATGGACAATGAATGGTGTTTCCCTTGTAATCAGCCTCATAATCAAGCTACATGTTCAAATGGATGGATGAACCAAGAACTGATGGTTCAAAATACCTCACAAGCTCAATCAGAGGCTTCTTCCATTGGATCAATTCCTCAACAAGAACCACAAGATAATGAGACTACTCTCTTCAATTGGGAGTAGAAAGATTTCAATGGAGTCATTGGTGAACCTTCCATTGCTGCCAACACAAGGTCAAAGAGAAGAGCTCAAGACATGGAGCGAGCAGACTCTGGTACCAAAGCCACTACATCGGCAGAGCCAATATAGTAAGCTACTCCTATCACATTCAAGAGGGGTCCTGCCATTACAAGCAAAGAGAGCTAGACTCTCAAAGAGGTGGAGCCCATCATAGCAAATGCACAACAAAGAGTACACACTATGACACCTTTCAACATTGTAGACAACATGAAGAAGGTGAACATTACCATGTCTATGTGGGACTCTTTGGCTATTCCAGGGCAACCTGAGATTTTAAAAAAGGCTATGACTAAAATGACTACTCCTCAGCCTACAAAAGAAGCTACAAAGCCAGTGTTGGTCAACACTGATCAAGAAAAGGAGGCTCCAAGTTGTAACTCCAAAGCCAATACCATACAAGGTAGGAACTCAAAGCCACCTCCATTTTATGTGTCTTTAATCATTGGAAAATCCTTAGTACATAATTGTATGGTGGATAGTGGAGCTACTAGTAATGTAATGCCCAAAAAAGTGGCTGACCAATTAGGACTTAAATATGAACCCCTCCAGAAGAAGGTTACACAACTTGATGGATCCTTAGTTAATACTATAGGTATTGCTAAGGATACCAATCTAATCCTTCATGCTAGTCCTAATTTATCTATCCTACTTGATATATACATCATAGATCTCCCTGCCTTATTTGCCATATGTCTATCAAGAGAGTTCACTGCCAAAATAGGAGGCTACCTTTCTTCAGATTGGTCTCACATGCTTTTTCACACAAGGTATGGTACCAAGGTTACCATAAAATCTGAATCATTAGTAGCACATCATATAGAACCATATGTGTCCAATACCATCAATGCAAGCTGCCCTATATTTGATGACAGTGATTTCCCAACTATTAGAGAAGCAACCACTAAAATAGAAAGTATCCCTGATATTTTCTTAGATGAACTAGAATCAGAAAATGCTTTTGAAAACCAAGAAAATGTTATTTGGGATGCTATTTTGGGGAGTTATTTGATACAAGAAAGTGGATCCATAGAGCCAAGTCTTCTCAAGGAAGACATTGATTCAGAAGATCAGAGCAATCAGGTTTGGGAATTGTTTTTTGATGGAGCTAGAAGTAGACATGGTTTTGGTGGTGGTGCTATGCTAGTGTCCCCAAAAGGAGAAAGATACTGTACAGCTTTTAGATTCAGTTTCTCCTGCACTAGCAACACTACAGAATATGAAAGCCTAGTGAATGGACTAGAGTGGGCTAGGAAAAGAAGGTTCAAAGCCTTAAAATTTTATGGTGACAATGAGTTAGTATTCAGCCAAGTGAGAGGGATAAGTTCAACTAAAAATGACACCTTGAAAGCATACAAAAATAGAGTTTGGGATGCAATTGAAGATTTTTGTGCTTTCAACTTTGTTGCTATCCCTAGAAAGCTAAATCAAAATGCAGATAGATTAGTTGATGTTGGGTCTCAATATGACATCCCCAATAGCATTTCAAAATAAATAGACCAAAAACATATCAAAGTGATTGTTAGACCCTCTACCCCTGATAATGACACTAATTAGCAAGTGTTTGACAATGATGAGAAAATTCTATAATTCTTGTTTGAAGAAGATGTCTTCTCAAAACATAACCAAGATAGGCTATCACAAAACTATGGCGACCAAGTGATACAACTTAAGTCTAATAAGATGCCTAGAGGTCTTGTCACCTTAGAGACTATCTTCAACAAGGATGATCAAGTTAAGAAAAATAAAGATGGCCTGGTAGTTCAACAAGAACATTGTGTTGAATTAGAGTTGGAACCAGGTAAAAGTTTACAATTTGGAAAGGTAAACACTGATTTGGAAAAGCAAGCTTACACCCAATTATTCAAAGAATTAAGTGATGTTTTTGCATGGAAATATGAGGACCTCAAAGGTTTTGATCCAGCCCTTGCTCAGCACACTATTGAATTAGAACTTAATGCCAAACCAGTAAAACAAAAGCAAAGGCCTATTAATCCCAAGCTTGAGCCACTTATGCATAAAGAAGTGCTCAAATTGATAGAAAGTGGTATCATCTACCCCATCAAGCATACTAGTTGGGTTTCCAATCTTGTTCCTGTAAGGAAGAAGAATGGGGAGTTGAGGTTGTGTGTTGACTTCAAGGATCTTAACAGGGCCTCTCTAAAGGACCGCCATCCATTACCCTCTATGGAACAAATTTTACAATGTGTCTCTAGATCTGAGAGATTTTCATTATTGGATGGCTATTCAGGATACAATCAGATCTTAGTTAATGAAGAGGATCAATATAAGACTACATTTACAACCAAGTGGGGGACCATGGCTTATCAAAAGATTCCCTTTGGTTTGTCAAATGCAGGTGCTACATTTCAAAAGGCAATGGATATGGCCTTTAAAAGCCTCATGTACAAGTTTGTACTGGTCTACTTAGATGACATAACTATCTATTCTAAACATGTAGCAGATCATATCAAACATCTAAGGAAGATCTTCAAAAGATGTAGAGAGTTCGGGATATCTCTTAATCCCAAGAAATGTGTATTTGCAGTACATGAAGGAGAATTGTTGGGATATATAGTATCCAAGAAAGGAATTATAGTAGAACCTGAGAGGATTGCAGCCATTCTAGAGCTACCATTGCCACATCATAAGAAAAGTCTCCAATCTTTCATAGGAAAGATTAATTTTGTAGGCATTTCTTGTCTAATATTTCAGATTTATTGAAGCCTTTAACAACCATGTTAAAGAAGAGTTCAACTTTCAGATGGACTAAAGAAGGAAAAGCCAATTTCCAAGCCATCAAAGAAGCCTTGATAGAAGCTCCTACTCTATTAAACCCAAATTTCAGTAAGGATTTTATCCTTTATGCTTATGGAGGTCATGATGCTATATCTGCTATGTTGACTCAAGAAAATTTAGAAGGGTTGGAGTAGCCTATTTCTTTCTTCAACAAAGGTTTAGAAGAATATGAACAAACATACTCCTTTGTAGAGAAACATGTACTTGTTGTGGTGAAGAGCCTTAAAAATTTTAGATATTTGTTGACCCATAACAAGGTACACTTGAAGGTTACTCATCCAAGTGTCAAAGAATTTTTTCTTTCCATGGACCTAAATGAAAAAAGAGCTGGTTGGATTACCAAGGTAATGGAATATGACATTGATGTCCAAAACACCAAGCTGATTAGAGGAAGAGGTCTTTGTGAACATTTGGTAGAGGATGAAAGTTCAAAGAAAATAGAACAAATAGATGCATCTCTGGTTGTTCATTCTATAGAAGAACATGCCAAGGCATTAGGTTGGTTGCCTAATATGGTTCATTACTTGAAGACAAGACAATGTCCTGTAGGCCTAGATTCAACAAAAAGAAGATATTACAGGTTACAATCTATTCCTTTTGTGCTGATAGATGAAGTTCTTTTTAGAAAGGATCACAATGGTGTCCTTTTAAGATGTATTGATTCAAAAAAGATAGTTGATGTCCTATTTGAATTTCATGATGGACCTTCTGAAGGTCACTTTTTCCCTAGGACTACTGCTTTTAAAATCATGAGGGTTGGATACTATTGGCCATCTATCTTTAAGGATAGTCATGATTATGTGAGAAAATGCATCAAATGTGCTATGTTTGTAGGAAAAGAAAGGCTTGCAGCTCTGCCCCTTCAGCCAATCAAAATAGAACAACCATTCATGAGGTGGGGCATAGACTTTATTGGTATGATCAATCCTCCATCTAGTGCAGGACACAAGTGGATAATCACTGCTAGTGATTATTTCACTAGATGGATAGAGGTAGTTGCCTTAAAGGAATCAAATGAGAGTGTTGTCTTAAGTTTTTATGATGATATAATTCATAGATTTGGCACTCCAGACTCTATAATATCAGATAATGCATTGGAATTCACAGGCCTTAAAGTCTGAGAATGGGCGATCAGAAATGGCATCTATCTAAACACAAGTTCAAATTACTACCCTCAAGGCAATGGCTTGGTAGAATCAACTAATAAGAACTTGATTAGGATAATCAAGAAAACTCTATAGGATAACCAAAGAGATTGGCATACTAAGTTGAAGTCTTCCTTATGGTTAGACAGGATTACTCCAAAGAAGATCATTGGGAATTCTCCTTACCTGTTAGTGTATGGCAGAGAGACTAAGCTGTCCATTTCAACTGAATTGCTAGCTTTGGACTTAGCCACTCAATATGCCCTGTTTGAAGAAGGAGATCCCTTACAAATCAGGTATGCTCAACTCATGGAGTTAGAAGAACTCAGAGACAAATCCATGAAGGATATGGAGTTCCATCAGATTCAGATGAAGAGGAGTTTTGATAAAAGAGCCAGGGATAGAAATTTCAAAGTTGGAGATGTAGTTCTCAAATGGGATGAATTCAAATCAAGGCATGGTAGACATACAAAGTTTGATTCCCTTTGGGGTGGACCATTTGTTATTATAGAATGCAGAGGGCCTAATGCTTTTTAGCTATCAACTCTTAGAGGAGATTCCTTTCCCCTTTTAGTTAATGGTTTCCACTTGAAGCCTTGCTTTGAGGTCAATCCTTCCTTGTAAATCCCTGTAAATATTTTTCCTATTTTCTGTCCCTGCTTTCTAGTTTAGTTTTCCTACTTTTCAAGAAGTGCCTGTGCACAGTTTTGTCCCTCTAGTTCTAGTTTGTCTCATTGTCAAGAAGTTTTGTGCTCAGGAAGATGACCCTTTGCCCAATGAATATGTCAAGACCACTGATCTAATGTCTAGTAGGCTAACATCTAGCAGAAATCACCAAAATGTTACCCAAATTTTCCTGCCCCATACAAATTTGGCCAGTGGTTGGGAGGTCCAATATTCTACAAATCCTATTGCACCTCAAAATTTCATGGTTTTCTACCTTTTCTCCTGGTCTCTACAAATCTCTACTCCCTGGTCTACAAGTTTAAATTCAAAATCTAGTTGTTTGACCTAAAGAGCCCTAAACCCTAAGCTTGTTATGTTTCACTGTTACCTTTCTGACCACTGAAGTGATTTCTATTTCCACAGGCTCTTAATTTCTTTCTTCAGTCATGAAATCACTTATTCCTAGTGGTTAGCCCCTTAACACCCAGTGATCTGGCGAGCGGCTATGGTTTGGTTGGCGGTCTCAGCTCAGCATTTAAAGTGACCTATCTAGATCTATGGCTAGTGCATGATTGCATAGGCCAAGAATATTCCTTGCAATCATGTGATGACCGTCGATCTTCACTTGTTTGTAGAGTTCAATTGTTAGTGGGTCCACCGCCAGGTCATGCCGACATGCAAGCTTCTGATTGGTCCAAGTTTAGTGATGTGGTGCCATGTCAGAGTAGGCCCAGCAAGTTGTCAATCAACAATGATCTAACAAGTGTCATATGATCATAAGGAATATTCCAAGCCCATGCGATCATATGCCAATTGTTGATCTTACTTTATCTCCAATCTCTGTTTGGTGGGTCCTTTCCTGGTGACATGCTTGTTCTTTATTGGCTAGTCGGATGATAGCTAGAATCTATCAGTGGGACCATGTCGAAGGATCTGCAGGGATGTTAGTGGAATCTAGATCTATGGCCGGTGCATGATCTGATAGAATCTTTTGAGCTCATGAGATCATGCACCCATCATCTGATGCAAAGTAAGATTATTTTTGTCTTCCGACGTCAGTGTTTGCCGAGGTGTCTGCTGATGAGGCAGTTAAAAGTGAATAAAAGAAAGACAAGTGGCATGGATGGGCCCAAATTTATGTACTTGGTCGGGTGATTGCTTAAACAAAAAGGGGATATTCTTTCTGATTCAATGATTTAGAGAACAAGTGTGTTCGCCAGTTCGCACAATAAGCATGTGATCAAGTTTCCCTTTTAGCAAATGGGAGATAGTCTTTGGTCACCAGTTCTCTGAATGTAACTGAGGGTCAACGAAGGTTTATGAGACTTGGTGAATGCTCCGTTCACTGAATTGCTTGATCAAACTAGAGTTAGGAAATGTGTTTCATGACTTGGAGACTTCCTTCAGTCGTGCATTCACTGATTGACTAAAGGTTACTAAGTTTGCTAGGATAGGTGGGTCCAGACCACCAGGTATTGCTGATGTGCATAATTCTTATTGGCTGAGAGATTGCTAACAAGGCTGGAGACTTTTCAAGGCTTTTTTACTGTTATAAAGATTATTGAGGACCACCTGATCTACTGGGAAATAAATAAATCAACGGTCATGTTTTAAACCTAAGCTTGTTAGCCATTTTTATTCAAATTCAAATCTTTCTGCAGGGTTTTTACTAGTATTTGATCCAGTGAGCCACAAACGACAAGGGTAGCTCAGAATTTATGTCACCAGGATGATTTGTAGTTGGGAAACTGATGTGAAGACCTGGGCAGCCATCGTAGGTCATTTCTTGCTTCCTGAGAGTACCAATTTGAGCATTCATGGTGAGCTCAAGTTGTAGGGAGGTAGATAAATCAAGGTGGCTTATCTGTAGGAAAATGCAGTATAGAGATGGAGATTGCATTCAAGGCATGTATCTGATCGATCAAGATATTTCAAGATACATTTATGATTAGACTTGACAAAATTAGGGTTTGATTATTATCTGACAATCTATGTAACCCTGGTTAAGTTTTTTTTGACTCCTGCCTGCAGGCAAGGAGATGTATATAATGTTTTTGGAGCTTTTTGAAGCTCAGAGTTCACATTTTGTAAAGAAGAAAGTTCTCTTTCTTAGAAAGTTATCTATGGCATTTTTTCTACCCTCTAGTTTTCTACATTTTGTAATCTCCCATTGATAATTTAGATATTGCAGAGGTATTTTGTGACATCCTCTCTGTCCCTATGCTTCCTTGTCTAAATTCTCTCTTATTGAATTAAAGTATATGTGTGTTTTCAGTGATATCTTAGGGTTCCCGATCCCTCTTTCTTTCTGCAATTCATGTGTATTCCTGTGGATGATCTAATTTGAATGCTCTTGTGGGTATACTTCAACCCCCTGATAGTTTGTCTCATTCCTATACCCAATTGCAGAGGTGAATTTTTGTTTTTAGGTTATAGATTGTGTCTAAATTCTTAGGAATGCTATTGTTTTGTGAAATTTTCTCTTTCCCTGAATAGTCTCTCTCTATTGTGGACCCTTCTATGAAATATTGGTGCAAGCCTATTCAGAGAGTTGTGATCTCCTAGACCTAAGTTCATGCATTGATTTCATCCTCTATACTATGATTCAAACCATCATTTTGGTGTATCACCTAGTAGGATAGTTTTCTTTTTAGTCATTTACCTTTCATGCATTACTTCTATCCCTTTTCCCTTCAAGAATTTTACTTTCATGTCAAGAAGCAAATTTGGGTGATTATCCAAGAGGAACCAGCCTAGAATCTAGAGATGTCATCTTAGTTAGCATAGGTCCCACACCTGGAGATGATTCCCATGTTATACTAGGTTATCAATACCAAGAGAGCTTGAAACAAGGGTGCAAACTTAGTGTATAATAGTGACACGAACCAAAAACTCCTCCACATAGTCACTACACCATGGTAAACAATCTAGTGAAGGTCCTTGTACATCTCTGCTAGCATGAGAGTCCTGCATGTTGTCGGCACACCTGCATCAATGATCTGTACAATCCTTGGGATCAGTCCTAATGCCACGCTTGTCCCTCCTATGTCTGGGGCAATATACCATAAAACTAGTCTGCACACGTAAAAATAGAGCCATCATACTATTGGTGCTATTGTTGCATGGTGGATTAGGGATAACTACATGTGCCACAAGATTGGTCTACACTTGGCCCTAGTAATGGGGCCACCACCTATAGCTATGTGTATGTCCCCACTACCAGTAGTGTCCCTCAAACTGGTAGTTGGAAGATCTAGTACACATCCTCAAGTGTCACAGTCATCTCTCCAATCAGCAGGTGGAAGGTCACCATCTCTAAATGCCATCACTCACACAAGGCTATCACCGGTGCCACACCAAAATGATGGTTTGATTCAATCCCCCTTCCCCCCTCCCATTGCATTTTTTGTGGGAACACATTCCCGCTGGCACAATTGTGTTCCCATCGATCTCATGTTTGTGGGATCACATGTTTTACTCCTAAAATATGCAATAAATGCAGAATTAACTTAAAGACAGTAGGTTTTTTATCCTACTTGTCAGTCAGGGCCTCCATGTCATCGGACATGTCACATGATGTCTGAATGGTGAGTCAGTCACCCTCTCTCTACCATTATGCTCCTTCACCTAGAGCTCTGATTTATCTCTTTTCTAAGGTCTCTAGTGCACAAATGACTTATTTTTGGCCCTCTCAGCTCTTATTAAGGCCCTTCCGAGCCCTAAATTTTCCTCCTGGATGCCTTTACCCCTACGGTTTCCTCCCCTCCCAATGAATCCTACCACCCATTGCATTTTTCATCTCTCTTTTCCTTGTTCATTCCCCTCCTTAGCCCACAACATGCCTTCCTCACCTTTTCTTTTCGAGACACCGCCAGGGCCCTTTTTTCTTTCCCTACCACCCTCTTGAGGGGACATCACCTAGTCTAACATCCTGGCCCATAATCTGGGGCATTTTTCCCATCTAGTCCATTCTTCATGTCATCTATTATTGCTATAACATCTTTGAAATAGCATTATTTTAACTCTATGTCGAAGAGGGGCAAAATGTAGACACCTAAATCTGATTACACAATTTTGTAATCTTATTTATTTCTCTCCTAGGGCATCCTATTAATTAAATATTATTATTTGGTTAATTTATGGCATCCCCTAGTTAATTAATTTAATTAATTAACTATAGTCCAATTAATTTAATTAATTAACTATAGTCCAATTAATTATCTAAATGACAAATCCATAGTCTGATAATTAATTAAACCCTATTCCTCTATTAATTTAAATGGATATACTTATCTATTTAAATTAATTCATGAAACCCCATTTTCCTCTCACTTGGAATTAAATAAAATATTTAATTCCAACCTCAACCCTCACCTAAACCCATCCCAAAACTCCTAACATGTATTTCATACTCATCCCAACCCATTCACACATACTAATCCTTCTTAATTAGCTAATGACCCTTGATTAGTTAATCCAACCCTCCACTCATTCTCTCTCCTCCCATCACATCCTCCTAAACCTCCCACTTGCCTCCTAATCCAAGCCTAATCATCTCCTAAACATTTGCACAATCATAATCCATGGATTAATAAATCCTAAGCCAAACCAAGTCAACCCTCATGTCACATCCTCACATCACCCAATTCCCTCATCTCATGTCAACCTTAAATGCTCTTACACATCCCTTACACACTTCATCATTCTCTTACACATTTTTCCCCTCTCACATCTCTCAAAATGGTCACATTCCCCCATTTCTTCCAACCTCTCTCACTATTACAATGAGATGCATTTGAGAAAGCACAATCCATGTGCTCCTCCTCAAATACATCTTGACCCTTCCTCAAGTTTTCATCTTGGCCATCCATTCATCCCTCCTCTTGGATATAAATTGAGCCATCTTCTCCTTCATTGTCATCCACCATCAAATAAAAGTTATCATGCCATTTTGAGAGTAAAAAAACATCAAAATAAACCTAATAATGTCAAAATCCTCCTACATATTTAAATCTTGAGAAAAGTTCATGAGCACACATCTCTCTATCTTGGAAAAATCCTCTACATCTTAAAGGTTCTTGGAAGGTTTGCATTCCCTTTGGTTCTTTTGCTTTCATTTTGTAGGTCTAAACTAAAGGTTTTATCTTCTTTGTATTTTTGAATGTTATCTTAGTCTTATGTTCTTTAACACTACATTTTAGGTATTACAGTAATATCCTCCACAAAATTATCCATATTCACCAACACCATCAGATCCTTTCCCGATGGGAGTACCCACTCCAACCCCAATCAACGTTGAATGGGAAGAAATGAAGAACACTCTTAAGGAGCTTAGAGCCAAAATAGAGAGAAAAATTTTCAACTTCAAGGAGGTTTGTCCCTATCCCTTTCATAGATCAATCATAGCAATCCCCTTCCCTAAACACTTTGAGAAACCCAAGTTTGATAAATATCATAGAAAGGGAGATCCATTTATCCATGTCAAGGAATTCTATATGCTTTGTCAAGAGGTTGCGTACAATAACAATTTCCTCATGCATCTTTTTTCCAAGAGCTTGGGAGGAAGTGCTTTCAAGTGGTTTTACAAGATACCCTATGGGACAATCATAACCTTTGCAGAACTTTCTAAGAATTTCATCTCCCAATACGCCCATAATGTCAAGAATAAGCTATCCCTATTGGACCTCTATAACTCAAAGTAGAAAGGAGGTGAGACTCTAGCCGACTACTTGCAACGATGGAAAAACCTCACCATGAGGTTATCCTATCAACCACCAAAGAAACACCTCACTAAGATCTTCATTGATAACCTGCACCCCAAGTTGTCACATTTCATCAGAATGAATTGCATTCAAACTTATCGAGACATCAAAGGCAAAGTGATAGACATGAAAAGTGGCCTCTTAGATGAAGGCACCATCCAGCACTACAAAGATGATTCACATAGAAAACCTAGTAATGACAAGCCTCACTACTGGAATAGGAACAAGAAAGTTGTCACAGATGGAGCCACAGACACCAAATATGTCCAAATTATTGTTAATGGTCCTACACCACCTACTCATACATATCAGCAACAACCACAAAACCAACAACCCATGCAGCACTATCAATAGCAAGTAAACCCAAAAAATTAGGCTAATGCCATATCCATTACCCTAACTCAGAACAAGCCTCAAGTCCAAAATCATCAAAAAAAAACCTCCACCCCTCTTGGTGAACCATTGGACATGATCTTCCATCGAATAGCTAAAGCTAATCTGATTATC
Organism: Chamaecyparis obtusa; assembly: GCA_027943335.1. Classification (NCBI taxonomy): domain Eukaryota; kingdom Viridiplantae; phylum Streptophyta; class Pinopsida; order Cupressales; family Cupressaceae; genus Chamaecyparis; species Chamaecyparis obtusa. The sequence continues at coordinate 1,843,972 of BSBK01001060.1, forward strand.
TATCCTCCAACTCAGTAATTCAATGATTTAATTCCCAAACCTACATGGTACAAAGAGTATGGGTATTGTGACTATCATCATGTTAAAGGACATGCTACCCTCAAGTGTATGAAACTAAAGCACTATATCCAAGATCTCATTGACAGAAAAGAGATCCAAGTGGACACACCAGCCCAGCCTTCACCTAATGCCAATCTGCAAATCTATGAAAATATGTTCCCTCAACATAATGCTAGGAAGAATCAAGTCAACACCAATCCTCCACCCTAGAACCAAGGTAAAGCCAAACAAGGGGATCATGCTAATTGGAAGGACTATACTACTTCCCACATCAACTATGAATTTTTTTTTTGGATGCATAACCCAAGTTGAGCCCATTGTCAATGTCATCTATGTCAAAGGAGAAGATACTCAATGTGCAGTCACCACATGAAGAGGCCAGATATATGTTGTCAGTGATAATTCCAAACCCACTCACAATGTGTAGTATAACCTTCTAGAACACCTTGGGAACACACCTGCCCAAATATCCATCCTCAACCTTCTTTGCACTTCACCCATCCATCAATAAATCCTCAATCGAGCCCTCCAAGAAGGACATGTCCCCATAGAAATTAATACTATCCAATTTGAGAACCTTGTGGGACACCTATCCACATCTTGTGTTCTTTCCTTCAATCCATCTGACATGCCATCCATTCAACCTGGCCATAATCTCCCTCTCTGCATCACCAACATGGTCACAAATTTCTCCATCAAAAGGGTCATGATAGATAATGGCTCAGCCCTAAATTTGTGCACTTTGAATTTTATCCAGCAAGTGGGGTTCACAAAGGATAACATATCACATGATGTTATCACCATCAAGGCCTATGATAACTTGGAGCGTACCTACAAAGGTACCATTATTTTTCCAATGAAGTTGGGCCTAGCAATTCAAGACTCCATCTTCCACATTGTTGATCTAGACCTATCATATAATATCCTCCTTGGCCGACCATGGATTCATTCCAAAAAATTTGTACCATCTACTTATCACCAGTGCCCCAAATTTCCACATCAAGGCACTAAGATCACCATCCATGCAGATCCCCAATCCTTCGCATATTGTTTTGTGTTGGAAGCTTCATTCTCTCATTACATCCATTATCTTGGAATCAACATTGGCACTTGTGTTGCCAGCTCATCTTATTCCCATAGTGATCTAGAGACTATCCTAGCATCCACACTCTCTTCCATCAAGATCAATAATAAGGGTTGTGGTAAGTACAACTTAAATGATGCATTTGTAGTATGGGCCCTACCTCTTGATCCACATACACAAGGGCACCCAAGCCACCAAACCAAGCCTACTCTAGCTGATTATAAAATCAAGTAGTTGGGGCCATTAACTTTTGTCTCCCATAGAATCATAACCAGTCTAGAGATGGACCCTGACATCAATAGGTTCCTATACAAAGATCTCCCACCTCTTGACACTAAGCTCCTTAGTTACTTCAAAGACAAATATTCCTCATTGCATAAGTATGCCATAAAACAATGGAAATACCAACGTGGTGGTCTAGGACCATAATAAGGTGGCAGAAAAGATCCAATAAAGGCCTCACAAAATCCAAAACTATTAGGAATGAATGCTAAAAGTTTGGTAGCAATTCTATAGCATTTTTTGTTGCATTCATGACTATGATTGTCATTGATGTCAATACAATGATTTACCAAAGACTTGCAGAGAAGCATACATAGTTTGGATTAGAACACGTGGGTTATTATAGTTGGAGCTATGCAATGTTGAGGTTATAATCTTTGATATGTTATATGTCTATGGCATAGATAGTAATTCATTTATTCATGGAAGTTATGATCATTTTGGTGGAAGCAGTATTCAGGCAGTGTTCCTGAGTAGCGATTTGTGGAAATCAGATGATATCTCCTAATCGGGATGGAATATGGTTTTACACCATCAAAGGGAAGTTGACGACACATTAGTAGTGATTCGGATGATAGCATAGACTTCGAGGTCACACAAGTGAAGATTTATTGTATTTGGAAACTGACAATTTTGTGTAATTTTGGTGTAGCATGTGGAAACTTTTATTTTGTAATTGTATGCTAACTCATTTGTAAGTATTTGAGTGTGGTATAAAGGAAGGAATGTATTTCCTTGTTGTAATGAGGATTAATGTGTAAGTAATGTGTAAGTAATGTGAAAGTGTGTAATTATGATATGGTAGTAGTGGTTGTGTGTGATGTTGTATGCATGAAGTGAAGAAAAGAGATAAGTATGAAAGTGAATTTGTGAAGGAAGACATGCGAAGTACAAAGATCTGAAATTAAGATCTAATGTAACGGTGAGTGTGGTTTGGCATAGTCAGAGAAGAGGTAACATATTATTCTATTGAGTAACACAAAGATTATTTGGACAGTGTGTTTAGTGATCTTACCCTGAAGTTGTTCGGGCAGTGGGTCCTTCTGTCTTCCATAACTCTTAACAGGGTTGGAATCTTTTAACAAGGATTCAAAATCTCCTAACAGGGATTCATATGTACTAAATTTATTTCATAAGACTCCTAACAGATTTCATCCTTTCCCAAGGAATATTCATATTAGTGCATCTTTTGTGGGCATCATTCCCACCGGGGTTTACTCTTTGATCAAGGGGTTCCCTAGTCAACATATATTGTGTCATTATGTTATTGTGTATGAATATCTTTCTATGGTTGGTAATTATATTGCTTATATGGTTTAATGTTGTTGAAGATGATAAAATTTATAATTACCTGATAACTATTACACCCCCCCCCTCTTAGTTATCTTGGTGGACTTCACTTTCTAACAATTGGTATCAGAGTGACAAGTCCTTGAAAAAGAAGTTTAACAGCTTAAGGAGATCCATGGTGAATTTCAGGAAAGAAAGCCCTAAGTTTGATGGAGTAAATTTTGACAATTGGAAAGAAAAGATGAAGACACACCTACTATGTTTAGGACCAGGTTATTTCTTGATTACAAAGAATGATAAGACTATCATTGAAGAGGAAAATCTTGAAACATGTACTTTGGATGAAAGAGATCTATTCATGTGTAACATACTTGCAAGAGAAGCACTTTTGACAGCACTTCCAGAGAATGAATATAGTCAGGTAAAATGTTTGAAAAAGTCTCATGAAATTTGGAAAGCTTTACACTCTACATTTGAAGGTGATGAATATGAAAAAAGAGTTAGATTACATAATTGGATATGTGCATTTGAAGATAAAAGAATGTTGGAAGATGAATCTATTAGAATTTATATTGGTAGAATGTTAGAAATTATTACAGGTATAGAATCTTGTGGAGGAACAAAGATAGAGAATGAAGTGATATGGAAAATTCTAAAGACATTGACTCCTATATTTAAGTAGACAACACAGATGATTGAACAAGTCATACTTTGTACAAAAAATTTTACAAGAGAGACTCTTCTTGGAAGATTGGAAGCAGCAGAAATGAACCTGAGATTATCAAGAGACTTACCTAGAATGGAGATACCATTCAGTGCTCTTAGTGTTCACCCTACTTTGTCAAGAAGCATCAGTGTGAGTAGAGATTATGCTGGCAGTAGTAGATCTAGAAATGAAGAAGACAAGAAGATTGAAGAAGGTATTGCCTTGCTTGTGAAAAGAGAACCAAACAGTAAGAAAATATTTAAATGTTGGACTTGTCAAGAATATGGTCATTTTGCATCTAAATGTCCTAAGAGAGTTAAAAAGTACATAAGTAATTTCAAACCTAGAAGATCTAAGGAATGTTATTATGCTAATGATGAAGATCTTGAAGCTAGTATAGAAAGAACTTAAGTGAAAGTGATACTGAAAATAATGATGACATAGGATTTGTAGCAATTAAAGAAGAGAATCCTAAAACTGATGTTAAGGATGAAAAAGCCTTAGTTTCTCAAGTTGAAAAGAAATCTAATTGGATTATAGATAGTGGTTATTAACATCATATGACTAGAGACATGAAAAAGTTCATAAAGTTGAATGAATATGATGGAGGAATTGTTAGAGTTGGAAACAATGCACCTTGTTTGATTAAAGGTATAGGATCTATTACTCTTGATGGAAAGACTAATACTGATGATGTTTATTTTGTGGATGGATTGAAACATAATATTTTGAGTGTTGGACAGTTAGGTGGTAAGGGATATCAAGTTTGGTTTACTGAGAAAACTTGTGTGATAAAGGATAAAGATGGAAATCTGATTGGAACTGGATCTAGAACCAGAGGTAATGTATTTCAGTTGAATCCTACTGAGATGACATGTTTGATTACTAAGATTGATGAGAGCTGGTTATGGCATAGAAGGTTTTGTCATATAAACTTTGATAACATTGTGAAAGTAAGTACTACACTTGCAGTAAGAGATTTACTAAAAATTATGAAGCCTACTAACATGATTTGCAAAGAATGTGTAATGGCTAAACAGAAGAGAAGTTCTTTTCCTAGTAAGAAGTTTACATCTATAGAGAAGCTGGAGATTTTTCATACAAATTTGAGTGGTCCACCAGGACTAGAGGATTCTATGGAGAAAGGTATTTTATGATTCTTGTTGATGATTTTACAAGAATGATGTGGATTGCATTTCTTAAAGAAAAATCTAAAGCATTTGATAAGTTTAAGATTGTTAAGAATAAAGTTGACAATGAATCTGGAATGAATATTAAATGTTTGAGATCTGATAGAGGTAGAGAATTTACTTCTAGAGAGTTTAACACCTTTTGTGAAGAAAATGGCATGAAAAGACAGTATTCAGCCCCTAGAACACCTGAACAAAATGGCATTGTAGAAAGAAGAAATAAATCAATGACTGAAGCAGCAAGAGCTATGTTGTTTGAAAATGATTTGGTGAAGATATTCTAGAGAGAAGTAGTGAGCACAACAATGTATACAATGAACAGAGTACAAATTAGAGTAGACACGGACAAGACACCTTATGAATTATGGTTTGGACATGCACCCTCAGTTAAGTATTTTAGAATTTTTGGAAGAAAATGTTATATAAAGAGAGATGATGATATTGGAAAGTTTGATCCTAGAAGTGATGAAGGTATATTTCTTCGATATTCTTTGAAAAGAAAAGCATATAGATTTTTCAATAAAAGAACTAAGACTATTGTTGAAAGCACAAATGTTTTGATTACGTAAAAATAGGTTTTTAAAGGACCTGAAACCTTTTACAATAGGAGAACAAATTAGGCATTTAAGGACTAGCAGTACAAGTGCAACAGCACCAAAAAACACCACACAAACTAGTCCTTAAACAAAAAGAACAGCCAAAAGACAAAGGATGGCAAAAGGAAAGCAAGACAGCAAGTTTCTGTCTAAACACATTTCATCAATTATGCTGCCTGATCAGCAAGAATCTGCATGTTTGCAGCAGACAACTTTAGATCATCCATGTCATTCTTGTTTCCATCCTCCATCTTCTTGAACCTGGACCTCGTACGCTTGCTAGGGCCCTGATCATCTTTAGTATCTTTAGTGTTCGTAACCTCGTGGTTTCCTTTCCCATTGTCAAGCTTGTCCACTAGGATCTTCACGTGCTCATTTGATGCTTTAAGGATAGCATAGCTCTACTCAGGAATATTCCCCATGGTCTTCTCCATCTTGTCAATTCTATTTTCCATAATTTCAATTTTCCTTGCCATACCGTTACTATTTTCAAATTTGACCTCCATGGCAGTAATTCTGTCATTGAAAATAGCAAGACCCTTAGCCCTGGCAACAATGTCAATGAGCTCATCAATTTTTGGCCCCATCATCTTCTCCCCCAGGTGCATCCTTTTAAGAACCTCCATCTCTTTTTACAACTGGTGAATATGGGTCTTCATCGCAGTGATGTCATTCTTCATAATACTGAGGGTAGTCAGAAAAGCCAAACATCCCAGATTTTCAAAATCCATATTCCCTCCCTCCGTGTTCTTAAAACCCTTATTCCCATCCTCTATTTTCTCATTAGAGCTCTCCACATTCTCCTTCTCCATGTTAACCTTATCCTTCTCGTACCCATCTTTCCCAATGTTATTCATAGCTTGAGCGACCTCGTGCAAGATATTCTCCTCAACCCACACATTTTTTTTAGTTTCCACACTCTCGTCTACAGGAGGGTTAGTGTCCACTTGGTCATCCTGATTACTCTTTTCTTGAGAGGAAGAACCCTCATTAGAGGAAATAACAACCCTTTTCACAACTTTCTTCTTCTCTTTTTTGGCTCTGGTACGTTTGTCAATGGGCTCCATTCTTTTTTTCCACTGTTTCTTATAACTTTCCTCCCTTCTCACTTCATCCTCAACATCCATATTTGTGGCCAACTCCTCCACCTTCCTTTTATTTTTATTTCTCTTTGGGCTGGACTCTAAAAACTCCTCAAAGTCCCCCTCTTCCTCTTCCATGTTCTCCATAAAAGGCTCCTCATAATCCTTCCCATCAGTGTCATAATCTTGAAGAGATTTTCTGTTAAGCTGGGGTCTTTCCACCTTCTTTTCTTTCAACACCTCAAAGATGAGGACCATGAGCCCTTCATGGCAGGCATGATCACCCTCTAGGTCCCTTTGCCAGTGGAGGATAGAGGCATTCAAAGATCTCAGCAAGTAAAAAGGAAAATTTATTTTTACCCCATGCCTAAAGTGGTTCAGAAGGATAAGATGATGGTTGTATATTTTAGTATAATGACCATCCAGGGTAATATAGCCTATAATAACAAATAAAACAAGGTTCCAAGGCCTAGAAATACACTTAAGATCAAAGTATGATTTATCCACCTTAACCATTTGATTCCTCTCCTGCTCCGTGGGTGCAAATGCCTCCAAAGCTTTGTCCAAAATCTTCCTATCCCTGTAGAAGTTGATGCCCTCAGTCATCAAGCTAGTTGCTTCAGCAATCACTTCCTTAGTCACCTACATATTTTGTGTACCAACCAAAACACTCCCCTTATTCTAAGTTTTGATGAAATTTCAGGTCACAACAACTTTCCCTCCATGCAATCTCTCCATATAAGCCACCAGACCCCCATCCTTGACAATCTTCCATATTTCCTTATTCTATTTCCAATCACTACAGCTCACCAGCTCACACCTCCTCTTCCTACCTCCCATAGCAATATAAGATAATAGAGATCCCTTCTCCAAATAATTCCCAACACTCTAAAAGTTAGCATTCAGATTGTAATAAAACCTTTTGATGTTCTGTAGAGCCCACAAATCATGCCAAAGGATCCCAATAATTATCTCAAAATCAACCCACTATCCTTCATGATCGTCACACAGATTACTACACTCAATACTCATTAATAAACCCTTCATTCAAAACATGTTGCTTACTCATCATCTACTCCTTATTAATTAATGATGAGCCTTCACAAGGGAGATCAAAACCATCATTCCTCTTAATTTCCACCTGGCTTTTACAAGCCACATTCGCTGCCCAGTCAACCACCGAGTTGGCCTCCCTAAAAATGTGGGTTATCATGCACATTTCAAAGGACTCAATAATGTTTTTAGCCTTTCTAATAACATTGGCTATTTTCAACGAGGGGGTCATGGTATTCTTCAAGCAATTAACAATATTTAGGGAATCCCCTTCAATCCAGATTTTAGTATAACCCTTCCTTTTGGCTAACAACACCCCATGAAGAGCCGCATTAGCCTCCACCACATGATTGGTGTTAAAACCTATAGTAATCGCTAGAGCCCCTTTTCAATTCCCATACTCATCTATGATAACCATACCACAGCCAGTAGTTCTAGGGTTTCCTTTAGAGGCACCATCAAAATTGACTTTAACCCAACCATTAGGGGGGCAGTCCCACCTAGCCTCTCTTCTCAGATTTCTTTTGGTATCTTGAGCCTTCCATCCTTCAAACTTCCAATTCTTATAGACTTTATCCTCCCAATCATCCTTTAGGTCTTGATAAATCTTAACCAACCCCAAATTCTCCAACAGAGCTCTCTTGATCTTGTGGAAAATACTATCCCAATTGGACTCCTTGTTCCTAAAAATCCTATCATTCCTTTCTTTCCAAACCCCCCAGCACAAGAAGGGAAGGAAGAAATTCCAAAAAGATATTAGGAACTTATTGTTAGTTAGTGGCTTCCAACAAGTAAACAACTCCTAAATGTCTTGAGGGAACACCCACTCCAGATTCATCATATCAAAGAATTTTTCCCATATTTGCCTAGCAAAAGAGCAGTAGATGGTCATATGATTGATATTATCCTCATCTTTTTTGCAAAGATAGCATCTATTAGTAAGAACAAGGACTCTTTTCCTAAGATTGTCAATTGTAAGAACTTTATCTTGCAATAAGATCCAAAAGAAAATATTAATTTTAGGAGTTAATCCCTTGAACCAGGCTTTAGCCCAACATGGTTCAACACTATCTTCAAAGTTATGCATGTATAGAGAGGAAACTAAGAATAGGTCATTAGCATTATGTCTCCAAATTAGGGTATCCTCTTCATCAATAATAACCACAACATTCAAAAGGTTATTCAAAATCCTAAGAGAATGATCAATCCTAGCCAGATCAGTCCATTTGTCCCCTCCCCAATAGTCCTCCACATGAATGCCCAAAATCTATTTGCAAAGGATAAGCAATTCATTCCAAATAGGTACCTCCTTAAGGGGTTTATCAAGTAGCCATGTGTCATCCCAAAAGAGAATTTTCTTTCCATTACCAACCTTCCATTTGACTCCCTTCTTTATCATATCTTTTCTTCTTAAAGCATTGCCCCAAATACATGATCCACCTTGGATAGAATCAGAGTTTAAGAAATTATTGAAGCCATAGTTGTCCCTATTATATTTGTTGTGCCATATAGTGCTCCATTCTCCAAAGTTCTTGAACATTCTCCAAAGGATTTTAGCCATAAGAAACTTATTTATACTTCTAATAGTGTGAAGACCAAGACCCCCTTTCCTTGTTAGTTTGCAAACCTTCTCCCAAGCAATAAGAGCCATTCTTTTCTTTTTCTCAACTTCGGACCAAAGAAATTTCTTTTGGATTTTCTCTATACTTTCAGCAAACTTCTTAGGTATTTTTAAAAGGCTCAAGGCATAGAGAGAAATACTTTGAAGGGTAGCTTTGAGAACAACAATCTTACCAGCCTGGCTAAGAAGAGCACCCTTCCAACCAACAAGACTTTTGTGAAATTTATCAATCATATCCTGCCAAAAAGAGTCCAAAGGAGTAAGGCATAGAGTTAATCCAAGATAGGACCCTAGGAGACAATCCACCTCACAACCCAAAATTATTTTTAATCTTTCTTATCTTTTTTCAAGCACATTAATGAAGAATAAAGAGCTCTTATTCCAATTAATGCTCTGGCTTGTAGCTCTAGCATAGTTGTCAAGGGCCTTTTTAATGGTTTTTCCATTTTTAATAGATGCTTCACCCATTATTATGGAGTCATCCACAAATTTTTGATGTGAGCAAATTAGGTCCTTGGAGGAAGGTCTCAAACCTCTGAATTCACCTATGTTAACCAATCTTCCAATGTGTCTTCCCAAACATTCCGCCAATATAACAAAAAGAATAGGGGATAGGGGTCCCCCTGCCTAAGACCTCTAGAAGATTTGAAGAAAGGAGTAGGAGAGCCATTCACAAGAACAGAGAAGGTAGTAGAGGAGACCAAACAGTGGATTAGATCTCTACTTCTTTTATTGAAACCAAAAGCCTTTAGAGTAGCCATCAAAAAATCCTAGTCAACCCTATCATAAGCTTTGGACAGGTCAAGTTTTAGTAAAAAACCTTCCTTCTTAGACATGGCTAGAGAGTGTATATTTTCATGGACCGAGATGATTGAATCCATGATCTACCTTCCAGGGACAAACCCATTATGTTGCCCAAAGATAATAGAAGGAAGAAAAGAGAGAATTCTGGAAGTTAGGACTTTAGAAATAATCTTATACACCGAATTGCATAAACTGATAGGTCTGAACTGATCCAAACTATCAGCCCCAGTTTTCTTTGGGATCAAAGCAATAAAGGTGCCATTTAGTTCCTTGAGGATCCTTCTTGCCCCAAAAAATTCCTTAACAGCATTAGTAACATCATTTTTCAAAATCCTCCAATACTTTTGAAAGAAGAAAATAGGATAACCATCTGGACCAGGGGCTTTATCTCCTTCAAAGGAAAACATAGCCTTCTGAATCTCATCCATAGAAGGTATAGCAGTAATGGCTCTATTGTGATCAACATTCAAAATACTGGGAATACCATCCAACAACTCTTCTTGGCACTCCATATCTAGGTTCTCAGCTTTCTTTAAGAGCTCTCCAAAGAAGTTATTGGCCTCACTTCTAAAATCCTCCTCCTTCTCACTAATGGTTCCATTGACCTTCAGTCTAGAGATTTTTTTGCCCATTATATGTTTCACTATAGTCATGAAGAAGTATTTAGAATTCCTATCCCCTTCCTTTAAGAAAATCTTTCTAGACCTTTGCCTCCAAAAGCATTCTTCTTTTGAGATGATATCATGATATTCAATTAGTTTAGTATCTTCCTCATTTTTTGTATGAAAATTATACCCATTTTTCTAAATGTTGTCCTAGATCTCCTTTAGTTCTTCAACAATTTTCTTTTTGTTGTTAAAAATATTTCCAAAAATTTCTTTATTCCATTTCTTTATGTTGTCCTTCACATTTTTCATTTTCTTAACAACTTTGAACATTGTCATTCCTTCAATCCTAATACTCTACCACTCCTCAATCAATTTTTCTAGGTTAGGGTGGATTTTCCACATTTTCTCAAAGTGAAAATGAAAGTTTCTTTTTAGGCCATTGAAATCAGCTCTAATGGTTATCAGGTAGTGGTCAGAACCAACTCTGATATAAGAAGATAAGGAGCAAGAATAATGATTGAGCCAGTTGCCGCTAACAAGAGCTCTATCAAGTCTAACCTGAATAAGCTCATTTCCCTCTCTCCTGTTGGTCCAAGTATAGTTAATTCCCTACAAATCTAAGTCATGTAACTCTTGACTATCAATAAACTCCATAAGATCAGTTCTGTTGTCCAGATCGAGTTGGCCACCCCCAAATTTCTCATTCTCCTTCAAAGGAGTATTGAAGTCCTCCATAATGATCCAACCCTCATTAGCAAAATCTCTCCTAAAACTAGAAACTTCTCTCCAAAAAGATTTCCTCCCCCACCTAGTATTTGGAGCATAAATATTAGTAAAAACCCAAGAGGTGCCATCTTTAATATGCCAGAATCTAATGTTAGTCACATTATTACCAAAAGATAAAACTTCCCCTTTAATGGAATTACAGTTCCAGCTAGTCACAATACCCCCAAAGGCCCCTTCCGCATCACTTCCATGGGATAGACCATTACTAAAAAGCTGGATTTTCTCAACTTTATCCTTAGACATCTTAGTCTCCTATAAAAGAACAATATCAGGCTTATTGTCTATGATCATGTTTTTGCCCATGGCTTGCTTATGAGGATTATGTAATCCTCTCACATTCCAAGAGATAAACTTCATTGTTTAAGGAATGGGCCAGACTCTAGGATGGTTTTTTGACTTCCATCCGCTAAGCTCTTGCTAGTCTCAAAAGCTCACTTTTTTTGGTTTGAGGGTCTTCCTGGGGAAACATGGGGAGCCCCCACATCTCTAGTCTTAGTGCTTCTAGTGCTTCTGAGGATTGAGGAAACATGCTTCATCTACCCTCCATCTTTAAATTTCTTAACATTTTTAACTATCTTTTTCTTCTCCACTTTGGACCATCCCTCTTCATTCGGTGCTTCAAATCCCAAAAGGGCCTCTGCTATATCCCCCTCATCACCCCACTTAGTATATTTAGATGGGTGTGGTGATTTCTTGTCAGGACCCCCCGGAGTATCAAAGATCTTTTGAATCTTATCCTCTGAGCATCCCAAAATCGGACAGACTTGGGCATCTTGCCAGATTACCATACTTTGAGAGGGTAGCAAGAAGCCATAACCTCCTGACATCTCTTGTCCAAACAAGTAAGCATCAAAGTTATCATTACCCTCTTTTTCCCCAAAAGGCCTACTCTGGATATCTTCAACAAAGGATTCATCAAAGCTTTTAATAATGGATTCCTTCAAAACTTCGGTACTACCCTCTAATTTTTGTTCATTATCTGAGTGAGAAGTGTCACATCCATCAACAAGCATATCCTTCCCATCCATCTTTCCTTCTTTCTTCCCATTAATACTACCCCCAATAGAGTTTGTTCCAGCCACAGCCTTCTTTACCCATATCTTTTTCATTTTTTTCTTTTGGGGTAATTGCTTTGGGCATTGTTTCACCTAGTGGCCTATTTTCTTGCAATGAAAACAAGCAAAGGGGGTTGACTCATACTCTATCTTCTGGATCCATGATCCAAGTTTGGATTCAAGAGTGATAGATTCTGGCATATCCACTTCCTATTGCACCCCAACATAGATCTTGGCATACGTAATGCGCCTTCTAGAGACCATGATAGGATCCATAGAAAGGAGTTCCCCAAAGACATTTGCAATGCCCTTAAAGATGTCTTCCATCCAGAACTCAAGAGGTAGGCCTGGAAGAGTCACCTAGACTGGCACCTACACATTAAGATCTTCTTGCATATCTAGATTAGGACACCATTTATGCAGAATCATAGAATGCTTTCCTATCATCCATGGTCCATTACACAGAATAAACCTTAAATCCTCCTCACATGAAAAGGAAAAAGCCAAGCACCCTTTGGGAAGAGAAACCACCTCAACTTGGCCTTTCAAAACCCATTCTTTTTTAACAAAAGCAATAACCACCTTGATATTAGGGTGAGATCCCAGGAATCTCCCCATAAGAGAGTTAGCCATTCGAGATATATTAACATCTATTATTTGATCCGGAATGGAGATAGCAAAAGTTCCCTCCATAGTTTTGGACAAGATTTTCATAGGTGGGAGAGAGGACTTACCCATAGGTTTTATGCCAAAAAGGCCTGACCAAATTTTGCCAGAAACATCAGATTTTGTCCTATTCTGATCACATGGCCCCTTCATGGGTCCCCCTCCCGGGTCCCCTATCCCAAGTCCGACATCAGGAATCTTACCTTGAGTTTCATTTGTGTATGTTTCCTCTAGTTGACCATCACCCCCCGAGGGACCAACATCAGATCTACCATTCCCCTTGCTCACCACATTTGAAATTTGAATTCCTCCTTTCCCGCTCCCTATTCTACCCGCCTGCTCCATGTTTTTACCAAGTGGAGAAAATAGAATTTTTGTTGAAAACACAAATGTTAAAGTTGATGAAAAGTTCAAAATTTAGGAAAGAATGCTTGACTATGAATCTGATGAAGAAGCTCATCCTAAACCTAACACTGGATCTACTAAATTGTTTTATGAAACTTACAGTGATTTGTTGAATGAAAGCCACACTGAAGTTATTGAAGAACCTACATCTGAAGAGAGATCTGAGATAGTGACACCTAGCAAGAGTTTGTTAAGGAATCATCCTTTTGAATAGATTATTGGGAGCATCAAAAGAAGAGTTCTAACTCGAAATAAGGCACAAGAATAGTTATGTTTGATTTCTCAAATTGAACCTAAGACTACTAATGAAGCTTGTGAAGATGAAAGTTGGACTAATGCTATGAAAGAAGAACTAGATCAGATTGAAAAGAACAAGACATGGGAATTGGTCCCTAGACCTAAAGACAAGAATGTTATTGGAACTAAATGGGTATTCAGAAACAAGATGAATGAACAAGGAGAATTAGTAAGAAACAAAGAAAGATTGGTATGTAAGGGTTACTCATGTAATACCCCAAAAATGGGCTATAAGTTCATTAATCTTCTACATCTACAAATCAAACGAAATCAACATCGAAGTCCTAACCTAAGTCACATCTAAACATCATCGAATCCTAATTGATTATCTTAAATTCTGCATCAGGGAATATTCCTAGCAATACTCCTAATTATCTTAATTATCTTTAATTTAATGATTATTTGGCGATAAATCACATTTATCCTAAGTTTGATTAATTGAATATTTTCATATTTAATTAATTAGATTTAATATCTTGCCATTTAATTGTGTAATTAAATTTAATTCTATCTATTATTAATTGTATTATTTAATTTTGACAATAAATCCAATATCCTATGAATAATTGATTAAATTTTTATTTAATTAATTAAAGCAAGTTGTCATTATTTAATAATATAGTTTTTAATAAAAGTTTGATAAAATAGTTAATTAACCCATAAATTAATTATTTTATTTCAAAAATCAGTTAAGTTGAGCATAAATCACTATATTATTAAATTAATTCATAAATAAAACATGCACAATCATAAAAGCAGATAACTATCAATTATGAATTAAAGCTAAACTCTATTTTGAGTTAAAACTTAGCTTTTGCATGTTTTTGTGAATTAAATATTCTTTATTATCAGATAACTCAAAAATCAAGCTGAGTTAATTTGAGTGATTTATGGCTTTTTTCCATGCACCTCCAAAGCCCTGGATTTCTATAAAAATAAGGCTCAACTCTTCATAATTCATCTCTCAATCATCTCTCATACATCTCATATTTTGCACAATCTCGCTGGAGAATTGCAATTGGAAGGCTCAAAGCTTATTGCGAATCAACATTGTTGTGAGATCAATTTCAAATTCATAGCTTTCATATTATTGTTAGAATCTTCATTCTCATATCATATCATTTCTAGATTAGCATTGCATATCAATTTCCATATTAGCATAGATTCCATATCAAGTTTTCATATCATTGCATAGAAAATATCAAAAATATAGATTAATTGCATTCATATTTCATATCTAGATCAATTGCATTCAAATCCTTCATTTAGGTGTCATCTAGGTCACTGATCTCGATAACAATCTGAGAACATTAATCTCGCACCTACTAGAAGGCAGTATATCGCTTGGTTAAATTAGATTTCAATTTTGCACGATTTTGATTTTTGCTAACCTCTAATATTTTACTAAAGTGTTGTGTCTACAGATCAGGTACAATTTTCACAGGTACATTTTCTGGCGCCCACCATGGGGCAACCCACCTTTGCATGTTGGTTTTGATTTTTTGGGGAGCTAAAACCTCAAAGTTTCAAAGATTTAATTTTATCTCCCAAACGGCTTTGATTTTTGGTCTGAAATTTTTTTTTCAAGTTGGTGACATATCAAGAAAGCTACAGTAAAAAAGTTTAGAATTTTTTGAAAAGTTTTGAATTTTTAATAATTTTTTCTTGAAATTCTGGAAAAAATTAATATCTGACGTAAATCAGCATATTTTTTGGAAATTTTTATATTTTCAAAAAGCTCTTTAAATTCTACAGGGGGTCCATTCTTTGTATTTTAAATTTGGATGCAATATAATATCTCAAATAGTCAATTTACAAAAACTAGTCTATTTTGATAAAATAGGTCTCTAGGGCACAAATGAAGAGATTTTTCTAAATTTTTTACATTTTTGGAAAGCTCTCTATTTTTTAGTAGGGGTCTCTATTTTAAATTTCTATTTTTGTGGCCAAAATCATATCAAAAAAATTAGATCTTGTTGACTAGGTCAAATGCAGTGCAAAAAAAATTAAAATTTTGTGATGGGTATACACTTATTTTTCATATGATTCAATGCATGATATGAGTTTTCATTTGGATTAATTTCTAGTTATTATTTCTCCTAACAATTAATTTTTAGATCTAACCCTAGAGTTTTTATAAGTTGAATATACCTTGCATATCTTGTTTGCTTGTTGGCTTGTTGGAGAGTTCGTAGCTTGCTTGCATAATAAAGCTCAACAAAAATTGCTAAAAATTAGGTAAAATCTACTAAGCACGTTGCAAAGATCCCAGGTATTCTCCTTCATCTAATGATATTTCAATTTGGGACTTAAAATAAATCTCTCGTGTGTCTAGCTTGGGTGATTCTTTTCATGCTTTTGTTTTACACACTTGCATAATTGATACTAGGTTGTGACCCCTTAAGGATTCATTAAGTAGTCTTAGATACTTGTGATTGATCTTGATTACTATCTTGGGTTATTGGACTCGCTAATCCATCAGCCCCTCATTTCTGCCCCGTGGTTGCAATCTCAACGCCATAAAGGGGAGGGGTCAACAGGACAGAAGCGTTAGTGTTCCACTTGGCAACCTTTTTGTGCTTTTAGGAACTCACTTGTTTTCTAAGTTGGGGACTCATTTTCCGCTTGTGTGAGGTGTTAAGTGTTCCACCTTGTGGACTCATCTCATATTCATTTTAAGCGTTAAGTGTTCCTCTTTCTACTTTTTGGGTACTTTTGGTAGATTTTCTTTCCGGAATATATCTATGCTCACATAGTAATTAGGCCCTATGAACACTATTCGTGATTCTTGAGAGATTGGATTCCTAGCAAAATCTTTCTTGATGATAGAATCCTTGTAGGTAGGGAGGATACTTAGTGTGTTTCACATTCAACTTGGTTAGTGTGTGCTATAAATGTGTCACACTTCTATGGATCATTACATGCAAAGAGCTCAAGAATGAGCCCTCACAAATCGATCCATAGCTCCCTAGGCATGGAGTGCAAGGGTTTTTAAGAATGCTCTCAGCTAGAGCTATTTAGCCTATAACCTTGCTAGTAAACCATGCAATGGGAGATTCAATGAAGACAAGGGCAAGAATGCCAATATCCCCAAGAATCAAATGAAATGCAATGCAAGCTAGATTAAGAATGGAAATGCAAGCTAAACTATGGAAATGAAAGATGCAAGTATTACAAAGCCTCCTAGTTAAACTAGATGAATTAATCTAAAGCATAAAGGAAATCTAAGCTAAGAATGCCATGAAAATGAAACTACTATGCAAGAAATGAAATCTAGCTATGAAGCAAGAAAGCCATGATGATGCAAGAATGAAGACAAGAAGATAGAGTGTTGATGAAGATCCAAAATGAATGCCAACAATGCTCCTAATCTTCAAACCCTAGATGCAAGAATATCTCCAAAAGCTCCAAGATGACCTAGAAAACCTGTAGCATAACAATAGCATAAAAAGTTGGGGATCTAGAATGAAGAAGAGAGCTCTTCTTTTAAAGGAAATGAGGAGGAATGGACCATGGAGATTAAGAGGCAAAAGATTTAATCAACGGTGGAGCTTGAAAGAGGAGCAATCCATGTGCACAAGTATCCTCCAATAGGAAAATAGGAGTTGACTTTTGTGTCCATATGAGACAAAAAGTGCTTTTTCTTTTTTTATAAAATAAGAATAATGCTTTATTTGTGCAACATAGGATAAGAGGAAAAGGTGGGCTTTTTATTTATTAAAAGGGGAGGAAATATTCCTTTTAAATAAATAAAAACTTAGGATAAAATGGTTAGCCCATAGAAAATAATCAAATAAATGATAGCACAAGGATTTGATCAAGAATAAGCAATTAGTGATTTAGCAAAAGGGGCTAATAGTCTAGATGACCATTTTTAGGTGTATACATTTGCCCCTCTTTGACTAATGTGTGATCGATCTGGGAACACATGCAGTCAAAGAATGAAGTTGAAATGTGAGATCGATTTGGGATCACAAAGCAACTCAGATCAGCCAACAAAGCAAGTAGATAGCCAAGAAGGCAAGCAGATAGCATTCTGACTCCAAAGAATGAAGTGCAGAAAAATAGCAAATCCTACATGGTCAGCTTGGTAGCGACATTACTGAACACTTAGGAAAGAGATAGCCAATAAGATATGATGTGTCTGCCCCCTTGGGATCGAAAGCGAAATCCAAGTAGAGGGAAAGCAGAAGCAAGAGCAGCATGATCAAATCACTAGAAATCATAATCAAAGAAATAGAACAGAATAACCATCAAGCAGTGAAGATATGCCCCACACATGGGACACGAGGCACAAACCTATTGGTCCCTCAACCCGGAAACACCATGGAGGGGAAGAATTTGAACTTGGGATTTGAATGAAAGACTAGAAGGTTGAAAGAGATGGGGATGAAGAGGTTATGACACCCCAGCGAAGATCAAAGGATCAGGCCTCAAAAGGTCAGCCAACTGTGCGGAAAAAGGAGAAAGGGTCAAGATGAATGTGGATTTCGGTTTGGATCCCGAAATGAAGAGAAAATGATGTGAGATGAAAGATAAGAAAGTGAAAGACATGATCGGGAAGAAGTGAAAAGTGAGCACAGCTGATTAACAAGTCCATGAAAAATGAAAGGAGAGCTCTCTCCGTATGCAAGATGCAAAACTAAACTAACATGAACCTAAGAAATGCAAGCTACATGAAAAGTGGTTTACTTGCAAGGTTACAAAGCCAATAGACATCTAATATTCATCATTGAGCATTATTGGTAGCGTCGCAAGATCATACAATACACACTAGCATAACTATGTGAATATGAATATGATCTTTATCAGATAGGAATGTGGAAATCTCACCTAGGCATCAAAGACATGTAGGTCAAGATGACTAGCACAGTGAGATTACCTAAGTTTAATATAGCAAGATTATACTCGCATCGAGACACAAGGAAAGTCAAGATGGCTACAAGTATGCACTTGTACAAAAATAGTCAAGGATAATACCCTGTCAATCCACAGTGTCAAGTAAGACCAGCATAAATGCTCATGACAGTTAGGATCAACAAAATATACCCACAAGCAGAAAAAGCAATAAAACATGTTCTCATACCCTCAGTCTTCTAGCTATGCATCATCCAAAAATTCTCAGGGAGAGACCACTCAGCAAAGAAATCATCATAGACAGCATGCAAAGAAATAAATTCAAACAAATCTCAGCAAGTCAAGTGCGTGTGTGTAGGTCATAGAGTCAAACTTTGAGTATTGCATCTGCAAATGAGAAATATCGCATCATACTAGACTGCAGGTAGGACATCTGATAAGTGTTGAGAAACACTCGACGCAAGGGTAGTGTTGAAAAACACCATTGGGGTGGTGTTGAAAAACACCATTGGAACCAAGTTGCCCAAGAAACCCAGACGCACAAAGAGACCCAAGATAAGCTTAAAGCAACATATGCCCCCTAGACTAAGACAAGAATCAATTCCAGGCTAGGAGAGGCAAAGCGAGAAATGGAGCGAAAGAGCGCCATGCAAGACTGATAGACATAGGTGTAGAGGGTCTCAAGCAGTGCCTGTTTCTAGGTTTTCACCACTTGATAGATTTTTTCAGGACTTTTTTATAATTTTTTTGTATTTTTGCTACCAAGGCACCTGTTTCCAGGTTTTCACCAAGGCACTTTTTCTATTTTTTTTTTGATTTTTTGAATTTTTGAATTTTTTTGGGTGAGACATCAAAGTGCCTATTACTAGGTTTTCACTAGGATGCTCATTTTTTCAGTACTTTTTATGCTTTTTAGGATTTTTTCAGCATCATATATGAATTTTTTTGGAATTTTTTCAGGATCATAAAGTATGTACAAAGAATGCCCCAGACAAAAATGGGCATCAAGAATCTACTTCCTCTGATCTAGAGAACTGATAGGCCCCAGGCCCAAATGCTGCAACTATGACAATAGGAGGTCTCAACCAGTTCGACCAATAATAACCAGCCCTAAGCAATGTCTGAGCTAGCGGAGCATCATTAGAATGTGATCCACATATGCCATTGTGGATTTCAGCTAGCACTGTTTCTAACTCCTCTATTTCTAGACACTTAAGGAGAGTTCCATCTAGACCCTTCCTATACAAGTCACCAGAGACAAAGGCAAAGTGTAAGGGATGGCAAAAAGAATGGCATGGTGGAAGACATGAAAAGATGGTAGGATTGGAAGATTTGTGAGCAGGATAGCGTAATTCATCCACTAGGAACTTGAAGTGAAATTTATGCTTTTTCATTTGTAAGATGGATGTTGAAGCAACTTTATTCTCAGCTCTAGGAATGGGCTGAAGTATAACAGATATGAGATCATGCTTAAAGAATTTCACCATTTTTTTGTAGAGAATCAACTTGTCATCTTTTATTTGAGACTCATTATTTTTTAGCAGATTTTTATTTTTACTTTTCTTAGGTGCGGATACCGCCACAATGTGGTTTTCACCATCCGACCATTGCTCTTTTCTTTTGACGTGATGACTATGATACTTGATTGTTGATTCAATCTTTTTTGTTGCTAGTTCTTTGGTGGAAGAAGTAACAGGTGTTGATGGGAGATGAAATGAAGTGACTGGTTCAATAGTATTTATGTGAAGGATGTCATCTCTGGTAACAAGAAAGGTTGAGCCTATAGGGTAAGCTCCAAAAGTAGCTAGATCTAGACTTGTCATAGAAGAACCAACGTGGTCCACTAAGGCAATATGAGGAACAAACTCATTAGACCCCACACAAGACCCATCAACCATGTCGGGATGGTTACTACAAGAATGAACCATATCAACATCCATATCATCAGTAGATATACATTTTTCTCCCCAAAGAAGTGAAGTAGAGGGAAGATCATCTCCCATTTGAACCATAGTGTGTAGCGGTGACTCATCTGTATCTGTGTCTGAATTACTGAGCATGGGAGTATTTCTAGAATCCTCTCTATAAATCCACTCTTGAATAGCTTGTTCTTCTCTGTCTGCTTCTAAAGGAATGGATGGAGGAACAAAAGTATCAAAGATCACCATAGCAGAAGTGGAAGGCTTCATGTGATCAGAAGGTCTCCCATATGACCTAGGAGAAACAGGTATAGAAGCAAAGGAACCCAGTTTATATTCACCCATACCAAGGCTCATCATCTTAAATGATTTCTCAGCAGCAACTAGAGACGTACTAGGATCATCAGTAGGTTCATTGTTAGGAACAAATTTTTTAGTAGCAGCAAGAGCATTGATAGCAATAGTATGGTCTCCAGGAATCACAACTTCAGTGCCATTGTATGGAAATTTGACGCACTGATGATAAGTGGAAGGAATAGCCTGCATGTCATGGATCCAAGGATGACCCAAAAGAATGTTATATGTGAGTGGGATGTCCAATACTTGGAAGCTAATATCTTTCATGACAGGACCCACTCGAACAAGCAGTGTGACAAGACCTTTGGAAGATCTTTCCACTTCATCGTAAGCTTTTATAGTAATCTTCTTCTTAGAATCCACAGCAAATTCTGACAAACCCAATTGTTGTATTACATTGAAAGAAACAATATTTAACCCTGCACCATTGTCTATCAGGACTCAGCGGACTCGGGTATTGTAGACTAGAACTTCAATGTGTAAAGCTAGATTATGTGGGTGAGCAATAGATATGTCATCTTTTGCAAAAAAGGAGAGAGATAGCAGAGATGAAATGTGGTTGACCATAGCCTGAAATTGATCTGGATCAATGTCATTGGGAACACGTGTTGTACGTAGGGCCTCATCAAGAATCTCTCTATGCAAAGAGGATAACCGAAGCAACTCAAGGATAGATATCTGTGCTAGTGTCTTTTGCAAATGTTGGACAAGATCATAGCTAGGGGTGGCTGAAGGAGCCACTTGTTTGGAAGGCAAAGCTTGCTTGGGATCTTGCGCAGTTTTAAGGACAATCTTGGCTTGCCCCCTAGTAACAACATTTAGTATCTCACTTCGGGAAGATGAACTACCATGTGTTTGCAAGACTAACTTTGGCTTACCATGATTGGTGTTATTATCATCTTGAGACCTCATTATTAGAACACTCTCAACGGGCTCTACCATGTTGATCACAGGTGTATTAGAAGGATACGTGTAATTGATCTTTGCATCATGATTCTTCTTATGTGTTTGAGAGGTTTCCCCCTTATCATGCTTAGGTAGAGGATCTTTGAAAGCTGTGTGATCAGAATTTTTAGTTAAGCCATCAGTGGAGATTGTGCCGTTCTCAATAAGATCCTGAATATCATCCTTAAGCCTAAAACAATTGTCTGTTGGATGTCCTTTGTTTCTGTGATAATGGCAGTAATGATCCTCTCTCCACCAATCAGGCTTATTTATCAGATCCCAGTTACCAAGTTTATCAGGAAGCGTAAGATATCCATTGTCAACCAAAGTCTTAAGGATCACATCGTAAGGTTCTGCCAACTTGGTATAGACTCGCTTTCGAAATGACTTCTTAGGCTTATCTGCATATTGAGGTTTAGGAGCACTGTGAGCGTTGGAAGCTTCTTGTTGTTTTGTTGCATAGATAGCGTTGGAGAGATTGAAAGTGGGCTCTTTAACTTTAGGAGCATCAACAACCCCATCATTAACAACATACTTGTTCTTATTCCAAGGTTTGTTCTTGTCTTTACCATTGCCTTTAGCATCTTTATTAATAACAATATCCCCTTTTCTTATAGCTACATCCTCAATTTGATATGCACTTTCAACCATGTCATTGAAAGAGGAGAACAGTTGTTTCCTTAGATCATAATACAGCTCAGGCACAAGAGTGTTGACAAAAATATCAATCTTTTCCCTTTCGGGTAGCTGACGAGGATATCGAGAATACAATGACCTCCAACATTGTAAGTAAGTTGCAAATGGCTCACCTTGATGTTGTCTTAGATTACCGAGATCTATCACAGTGACAGGTTGTTGGATATTGTAAGAATACTGCTGGGTAAATCATTGAGCTAACTCATCAAAAGTCTTAAGCGGTGGTGTCAATTTTGCAAACCATTCTAAAGCTTGGCCTCTTAAGCTTTGAGGGAATAAGCGTAGAAGATATGTGTCTTCATGAAGAAAGTCCATACAAAGAGCATAAAAATGATGCACATGGTCATGAGGATCACCATTTCCATCATACTTGTCATATTTAGGAACCTCAATATCCTTAGGAAATGGGACCATGTATAGATCTTTATCAAAAGGAAGAGCACAAATTGATTGTACAAAAGAGACCTTTGGAGGCTCTCTTTCTAATTCCATTTGGGTAAGGTGTTGATTTGTCCGACGTAATTCTTCTTGAAGAACTTCCAATTCAGTTGGTACTCTTTGTTGGACAATTTGTCTGACATCATAGCCGGGAGGAAGCTTGTATCCTCTAGAAGTCATATATTGAAAGTACTGATCGCCATTACGCTCTAAAAGCTTATGCATCATTCGTTAGAAATCCACATCTTGTTCACATCTCATAAGATCCTCACTAGAAATCTCATCATTAGCCTCTGCCTCATGTTGAGAGGGAGGAGGTCTAGATGGTGAAGAAGGCATAGCAAAAGTTGGCCTTGGAGGAGATCTTGGTGGCGTGTTGTTGTCATTGTTGCCATTGTTAAAAAGAGGTCTATGCTCATGATTACTAGTCTCAGGTTGCTCATGAAATGTCCCTCTATAAGCCATGCGCCTAGCAGCATCCATCCTTTGTTGATTGTGTTTTTTTTCTAAGCGTGCTTGGTTATCCTTACACTCAAAGTGTTCTTGCAAGAGTTGAAACTTTTCTTGTTCAGTCAAAGTGAGTGAGACACTGTCTATTTTTTTGGGGGTCTTGAATGCGGAAAAGAGGAAACCTCCTTTATACCACGGTGTAGCCTTAGAATTCTCAGATTGGTCAGAAATAGAACTATTGTTGCTAATGGGTGCTTTTGAACGTCTAGTTGGAGAAGGTAATTGTGTATAATTGAACGGAGGATGACTCTCCTGCTCAAATTGAGACCGAGTTGTAACCGGCATGAAAAGAGATGTTGGTTGACTAATAGAATGAGACAAAGTTTCTTAGATTTGAGATAAGAAAAGATAATAAAGATCACTTGTCAAAGTAGAACAATAGAGAGATGGCTCGTCAAAAGTGCTCAAGCACTTATGGCAATCAATTGACTAAAGCCGAGCAACGAGCAAGAAGCTCAATAAGCAAGTAGCTAGAGAGGTAACCGTGATGTGACAAGTGATCAAGAGTAGCATTTGTTAAGCTCAAATCCAATAGTTTTAGCTCATTTGTTTCAATCTAGAACAAATCTAAACATGTAAGTAACAAACCAGTTTCAAGTAAGAACAGAAAAGGACACTCTACAGCAGGTTAAAGTACAAGTTTAGCAACTCTAAATTGTAGCAATGACAGGACAGTAGAAACGACTCAGGATTCTTGGTTGAGGGTATGCAAGGATACTTCAATATCATATGACTCTTGACCAATGAACGTGGAAAACTCAGTTTTGAAGCGCTTGGACCAAATTTGTAGATTGAACAGTGCAATTTCTCAGTTTGACAAGCAGTAGCAATAGATAAAAGACAGGTTTGCAAACAGTATGGGATCAAACATGTCATAGAACACTTGAAACAAGGGAAAAAGCAACCTTTCCAAGACAAGCACTTGTGATATCAAAATAGGGAACCTTATGAATGCTACCATTTGTTTGAATGTTGAGAACGTTTACACTGGTATAGCACAATCGAAGACAATTCAAGCAATTACTACCTAGAAGGACAAGGCTCATTACTTAGCAACGTGGCCCACAACTTGATGCTCCCTTGCCTCACACCAAGTGGTTGCCCACAAGAGATATTGGCATTGTCATGGAGGTGTCAAAAACACAACCAAAGAAGCACATATGGTGAGTATCTTGGGGTGATCCGGGTAAGTCCACTTGGATCAATCCTTGCACCAAGAAGCTAAGCGGCTAAAATAGGGTGGCCTCTATCTAATGGTTCATAGTAAGGGTTTCCGTTCATAGCACCCCTCTTGCTCCTCATAAAGGACTAGGACCTCACGGCCTCAAGAGTACCTTAAGCATTCTTGCTTAATGCTTTCCTCATGGTTACAATCCCACAAGTTACTCACATCAAGCGAAGATAAGTACTATGTCTACCAAGGTTTTGTGTCCTCGATAGCCTTGAGATTATAGTGAGTTGGAATCACTCACCACCAAGGAAAATGATGACAAGGTTGTCCCCACTTGGGTCGTTCCTCTTGATTTCTCAAGAGCAGGCCCGCTAAAGGATCCTAAGCTAAACCAAGAGTGGATTAATTCTTGAGGTTCAAGGTTTTTGATTCACCACAAGGGTGAAGAGCATACTCCCCTATCTCAAAAACTTCTCCCAAACACACCAAACAAGATCCAATTACCCCTTTGCTTCCAAAACCTCAAGATGGGTCAAGATTTTATGATTCACTTAAAGGTGAAGAGCATACTTCTCCTACCACCCCAAGATTCCTTTCTTAAAGTATTAAGTGCCTAATGAAACAACTAGTATATGCCGCACTTAATAAAGAAAGAAATTAAACAAGCACTTGATTTGGTTTTTAAGCTTAGGGCAGCCCTGCAAAAACCATTAGTAGCCCTCTTTGACATGCGATTTTAGCAAATTTCAAGCAAGAAGCACCTACAACCACAACTTGTTAGACCAACAAGAGTTAGGAGAATCAAAATCCAAAATCTAACAATGATTAGTACATGAAAAAAATTAGATAATGTGCAAAAATAATTGATCAAATGATAAAATCTGAAAATGAAACCATCATAGTTGGATTGGGCTCGAAAAGACCTTTCCAATGATATATCACACTTAAACTTTTGATACCATTTGCAAAATTTCAAAAAAAAAAAGATAGCTAAGAACCTGAAACTTGCAAGATGGATAAAATAGCCCAAAAATAGCTCACTACCAGGTACAGACACAGTATCGCATGATACTTCACCCGACACCAGGCGATATTCTCTACTATAGCCAGGCGATACTTCTGACAGGCAAAGTATCACACGGGCATACAGAGGTATATCACGCGATACTTCTTATGATAGGTGAAGTATCACGCACACATACAGAGGTATATCACACGATACTTCTGGAAAGTATCGCACGATAATCTGAGACAAAAAAAATAGAGACGAAAAATTAAGCTAAAAACTTGCCGAAAAATTGACGGAAATTGACGAAAATGCAAAATTTAAAGGACAAAGTCTATCTACTCTGCCCCACAGTGGGCGCCAAAAATGTGTGCTATAAATGTGTCACACTTCTATGGATCATTACATGCAAAGAGCTCAAGAATGATCCCTCACAAATCGATCATAGCTCCCTAGGCATGGAGTGCAAGGGTTTTTAAGAATGCTCTCAGCTAGAGCTATTTAGCCTATAACCTTGCTAGTAAACCATGCAATGGGAGATTCAATGAAGACAAGGGCAAGAATGCCAATATCCCCAAGAATCAAATGAAATGCAATGCAAGCTAGATTAAGAATGAAAATGAAAGCTAAACTATGGAAATGAAAGATGCAAGTATTACAAAGCCTCCTAGTTAAACTAGATGAATTAATCTAAAGCATAAAGGAAATCTAAGCTAAGAATGCCATGAAAATGAAACTACTATGCAAGAAATGAAATCTAGCTATGAAGCAAGAAAGCCATGATGATGCAAGAATGAAGACAAGAAGATAGAGTGTTGATGAAGATCCAAAATGAATGCCAACAATGCTCCTAATCTTCAAACCCTAGATGCAAGAATATCTCCAAAAGCTCCAAGATGACCTAGAAAACCTGTAGCATAACAATAGCATAAAAAGTTGGGGATCTAGAATGAAGAAGAGAGCTCTTCTTTTAAAGGAAATGAGGAGGAATGGACCATGGAGATTAAGAGGCAAAAGATTTAATCAATGGTGGAGCTTGAAAGAGGAGCAATCCATGTGCACAAGTATCCTCCAATAGGAAAATAGGAGTTGACTTTTGTGTCCATATGAGACAAAAAGTGTTTTTTCTCTTTTTATAAAATAAGAATAATGCTTTATTTGTGCAACATAGGATAAGAGG
Organism: Chamaecyparis obtusa; assembly: GCA_027943335.1. Taxonomy (NCBI): domain Eukaryota; kingdom Viridiplantae; phylum Streptophyta; class Pinopsida; order Cupressales; family Cupressaceae; genus Chamaecyparis; species Chamaecyparis obtusa. The sequence goes on from BSBK01001060.1 coordinate 1,870,636, forward strand.
AAAAGGTGGGCTTTTTATTTATTAAAAGGGGAGGAAATATTCCTTTTAAATAAATAAAAACTTAGGATAAAATGGTTAGCCCATAGAAAATAATCGAATAAATGATAGCACAAGGATTTGATCAAGAATAAGCAATTATTGATTTAGCAAAAGGGGCTAATAGTCTAGATGACCATTTTTAGGTGTATACAGTTAGTGGGTCTTCTCTTATTGATCGATACATTCTCTCCCAGGAGAGGTTGATAGATCACGTGGGGTTGACATCACGATCTTTGGTGAATCAAAATTGGTTAGTGTGCCTTCTCTTATTGATTGATACATTCTCTCTCTGGAGAGGTTGATAGATCACGTGGAGTTGGCATCATAGACCTTGGTGAAGCAAAACTTTGTCTTAGCATGTCGGATTAATCTGCTTGCTTTTTTTGGGTTAAAAGTGAAAAGGTGTCAAAAACCTTAGATCTGGAGCCAAGTCCCCTTGTGGTATACTATTTTGAGTCATCTTTAGAGAGGGTTAACCGTATCAGACAATCCCTTCACAGGGAAAACTGCGTTGACGGAACCTCAAGCGGTCATAGCCATTTTCATCGTGGTAGTGACAGCCGCTATATAAATGTCCTTATGGAAGAAATCTCCACGGGTATGGTTCATTGTTGGGTTGTCAGATCTCCCTAGCAGCTCCTGAAGATTAAGTTCTCAGACTGTGTCAAAACCCTGGTGCGCCGGGATTGGAGTTCACCCCTTTGGATCATAAAAGTTGCAGAGTCAAACCATTACTAAAAAACCTAGCGAGGCCAAATTTTCATTTTATAGGGTATATGTGCATTATTGCAAAATATTTTTGGAACATACACAATTAGCGCTTTTGAGGATTAGAACGAATAAGTCACTTGATTGTTCATGCGCAAGGTTGCTTTTTCCCTTGTTCATTATTTTCAGACATGCTTGAAATCACTTGCTTGTTGTTTTGCGTGCTTGTTTATCTATCTGGTTACTGAAAATGAACAAATCTATTACAATCTTCAAATCTAGACATTCAAATTTGCAAACAATCTGAATCTAAAAAACTCAAAATTTGCAAAATCTGAAGTAAAATCCTTTTCTGCAGTCAAAAATCATCTCAGGAGGTCAGAAAGTCATACGAGTTTCTATCAAGTGTCATTTCATTACAACCCATCTGTCGTATGATTGAGTACCCAGTGTTGTATGAGTTTTGCAACTATCATTTCATAGCATACCCACTATCGTATGAGTTTCCAGAGTGTCGTTTGCCAAAATTTTGAAGAGTTGTCAGAAAATTGTCAAAATTGCTAGATATTTAGCTTTTTCAGCCTATTTCCAGAATCTATCGAACAAATCACTGTGTCAAGAACAGAGCAGTAGCTATTGAGAATCAGTACACATGTCTCAAAGAATCAGTACACATGAGGAAGAAATTATAATCACTTCTATGATGAAGCAGCTGCAAGCTATGCAAGTTGAACTTAACAATCTTAAGAAAGAGAAGGAACCCAAGGAATTTTCCTGGGAAGCTCTATGCCCTTTTCCATTTGATAAAGACTTGTACATGTCACCATGCCTCTGGATAGAATTTGAGCAACATGATAACCCTTATGATACCTCTTCCACAGAGAGTGACACATCCATCTTTAGAGACTATGATGACTATGATGATAGACAATGTAATGATACCTATGACACCTCTGTTCCTAAGAATCCTCCTCATCGTTCATTCCTTCTTACTACAAATGGGCCATCACATTAGATACATCATGATGGTGATCCATATGATTCTGATTTTGAAAGAGATTTTGATGACTTTTGTGGACAATACCTTGATTATGATCCATCTACTACTTTTGAGGACTATAAAATGCATCGTGCTAGCTTGAAGCATCAATATTATAAGAATACTTCTCCTAAGGACTCTCCTGCTGAAAATAAAGATTATCTTTTCAAGAAAGATCATGTTAATGTTGGACCTTTGTCTTGTGATGGTTCCCTTCCATCCCCTACTTCCTCTAATACTCATACATTTCCTAAAGCTTCTGAGTCTTCCAAATCTTTCACAGAACCTTCATCCGACACAAGCCTTGATACTTTTCATGCGGTTCCCTATAGTTATCCTCTAGGGCTACCTCTTAAAGAAACTCAAGCTAACCTTCACTTGGCTGCAAATACTTTCAATAATGATAAACCTAAAGAGCCTAAGCCTTCATATGCTATAATCCTTACTTCAGCTAGTCCTCCACCATCTCTTCCAAAGTCTTCCATACAATCCCAATATGCTTCCTTGTCCTTAGAAGTCACTCCATGTCAAGAGGACTCTAAAAATGATAAAGAAAAGAACATAAAGAAAGATCAAGATCAAGAACCCTCCATGTCATCCACTCCTTTTCATAATGTCTCTTATCTACTTCATGGTTCTTTTGATCCTATAGACCCTTTTTCATGCATTCCACCATGTCTTAAGTGTTCTCCTAAGCAAGATCAGGCTACTACTTACACTGTTGAGCTTATTGACAATCAAAATGACCCTACTACACTTGCACTTTCCAAAGATGATACTTCCATTAAAATTGGTAAAAATGGTGTTGTTAATTCCAATGTTAAGCCTATTGAAAATCAAGAGAAAAATTATGCGCTTATGCTATCCAAAGATCCTTGTCAAGATCAAAGTCTTCCATCTTCTTGTTCTACCACTCCATGTTCATTTCCACTTTCTACTCTTCCTGAGTCTTTGCAAGCTTTGAACAATCCTATCAAAGAAGGTGCTCCTATTCAAGATGTCCACAATTCTATTGAAAATTCTAATGCTCACTCTGAAGATGATGATATCCTTGGTTGTCATATAGATGCTGATGAACTTATTGATTATCCTTTTGCGTCTTCCACTTCCATCCTCGAACCTCTTCCACCACTACTAAGAGCAACACGTCTGCCTTCCATCTTGGGTCCTTATGTCCCTTCACTTTCCCCTCCTAACTCTCCTAATTCACCATCCATCTTGGGTCCCTACGTCCCTCCATCTCCTATCTTTCCTCAAGATCAACATAGATGCATACCCCTGAATCCTTTTCATCCACCCACCCATCTAAACCAGTCATATCCTCCTTCTTCCACAAGTCCCAATTCCTTTGGAATTAACTTGAATGTTCAATACAAAAAAAAGAAGCAATACAAGAATCCATCAAAAAAAAAAGATCACCATGTCTCCTCTAATAGACATGGAAACATAAAGTCAAAAGAGATATCTAAGAAAAAAATTACAAGACAAGTATGGGTTCCAAAATCCATCATTGAAGATATTCTCTCTAGATCATCAAAAGGAAATAAAAAGCCTATGGCTATATGGATTCCAAAGTCTCTCTTGAAAGAATCTGGTGTTGAGAAAAAAGTAAAGTTGACATTCAAGCTTCCAAAGCCTTCCACTTCATCTTCTTCCAAAAATATTCTTCCATTCCATGTGCCTAAACCACAACCTCTGCTATCCATTCACCATATTTCTTCACGTATTCCTTTATTCATGATTCCTCCATCCTCTTGCCACCCTTCAAGGTGTGTGTTGACATTGATGTTTCCTTCCTTTCCACCTACCCTTTCACAATCCTTCCATTCATTATCATTCTACCTTCTATCCTTTTTCCTCATTTGCCTATTCCTCCTATCTTCCAACCTCACTCGCTTTATATAAAACCCTATCCTCCATTTTTGTCTTCCATCTCCCTTTCCCTATCAGCATCTTTGAGCATATCATTTTAAATCCTTGGCATATCCTGGTTTATCATTTCAAGGAGCACTATCTAAAAGCTTGCCTTCTTCTATAAAAAAAAAAAATTTAAAAAAAAAATTTAAAACAAAAAAATTGAAAATGTGCCTTGATGAAAACTTGGAAACAGGCACCTTCGTAGAAAAAGTAAAGAGAAATAAATTCATCCTATGGTGAAAACCACTTCCTTTTGGTGCCTTGGATAAGTACCATGATGAAAACCTGGCAATCAGGTGTCATGCGTAGTTCTTCTACATATTTCATCCATTCTATCTTCTCTCTTTGATCTTAACAATGTTGATCTATACCTGAACATTTGGTTATCTTTTGAGCTATCTTACGATGATCTTGTTTTCATTCCCTTCCTACTTAGCCTCCATATCCATCTTACTCCATTCATTTTCTCCTATCGCTATCCTTTTCCCCTTTGGTCTTGATCTAAAAAAAAAAAAAAAAGAAAGAAAGAGTGAAACACAATGCTATGAAGCCTCTTGACATGTCTACTCCTTTGGACTGCATCCTATCCTACTCTGGCATTACACTTTTGTGACTTATCCTATGCTGACCTTTCATTCCTTGTCCAAATGTGCTTTACATGAAAATTTTTCCCTAGCTTGGGTATTCTTGAGGAGTTTTCCCTTGAGGATTTCTTCCCTTCATTATCCTTTATTCTCTTATCTTCCATCTCTTCCACCAGCTTGTCAATCCCTCTTGTTCTCCACCTTGCTAGACATTGGGACTGCACGATATGATCTTGCTTGGGAGTTTGCAATGGAAAAAGATGCTATTAAGTATACCTAGTATCAAAATGAGTATCAAAACTAGTATCAGAACAAGTATCAGAACCAGTATCAGAACAAGTATCAGAACCAGTATCAGAACTAGTATTAGAACAAGTATCAGAACCAGTATTAGAACAAGTATCAGAACACCTTCTAGGGCTACACCTTTTGCTTTAGTTTATGGGTGTGAAGTGGTACTGCCTATTGAGGTTGAAATCCCATCACTAAGAATCAGAATGCATGGTCTAGTAACTGATGATGACTACAGAGTGTCTAGGTTGCAAGAACTTGAACTACTAGATGAGCACATACAAGTAGCATATGATCATCTCAGAGTATATCAGAAGAGAATGTCTAGAGGCTACAACAAGAAAGTCAGACACAGAGAATTTTAGGTTGGCGATCTAGTCTTGAGAGAAAATCCTAAAAATCAATCCCATCGAGAATGCAAGGGGAAGTTCGAACCCAACTGGCTGGGTCCCTTTTTAATCACTGCTACTTTTGGCTCTAGTGCCTATCAACTCTCAATGACTGAAGGAGAATAGCTCCGGGAACCAATCAACGTTCTCCATCTGAATAAATTCTACACCTAAGGCATTCAGTCTATGGTAAAATGTCTTTAAAAATTATAAAAATCAAAAAAAGTCCTAAAAAAATAAACATCTTGGTGAAAACCTAGCAATAGGCGCCTTGATGATTCACAAAAAAATCAAAAAATATCAAAAATTAAAAAAAAATTAAAAAATGAAAAGTACAAAAAAATGAAAAAAGAAAAAAAAGTGCCTTGGTGAAAACCTAGAAACAGGGGCCTTGGTAGCAAAAATAGAATCTCTACCAAGATGGTGAAAACCCAGCAAATGGGCACCACTTGTTTCAAAATGCTCCATCTATCAGCACAATCTTGGTCTTTCCCAGCTTTCAGTTTTGCTTTAGTTTGTACATATCTCCCGATTTGTTTTTGCATTTCCAGTTTTCAATAAGTCGGTTTGTCCACCCATCTGCTCAAGTGTCTGTACCCTATCAATGTTCATACTTGGGGGCAATCAATGTCATATCCTATGGTCTCCAATATATCTTAGATGTGTCATATCTAGTCAGAGTCCTTTAAAGCTTCATGTGAGTCAGTCAGTCTGTCTTGTCTCCAGAAAGGATTTTGCATCTACAACAACGCAATCAAACAACAAACTGAAAACAATCTATGTTTTTTTTACATGCTTTTATCTCCTTGTATGCTTACTGATTCGCATTGAGATTTTTGCATATTGTGTCCCTTCGAGCCCTTCGATGATGTCCTTTACAGGATTTAGAGAGTGATGAATGGGGGCATAATCTTTTCTTTGTCTTCTACTTGTATGTGAAATTCTAACGTCTTTGAAAATTTTGGATTGAAATGGTGTCTGACTGTAAGAGCCTCTATCTCGAATTGGATGGCCATGCGTACCTCGACCATTGATACCCAAAAAATTTAAGGAAGTTTGATCTCACTATTATCTTTTTGAGAGAGTTCTTTCTCCTATTTTGAAATGCAATCTTACCTAAGGATGTGAACGATAAAGGGTCACTACAGGTAATTCACATTGGATTTAGAATGATCTCTTGGCTATTTGATGTGTTTGTCATGCAAGGCGTATTCAGGTCATCACAACGTTCATGTTTTGATGCTTCTACAAATTGCTATATCAAAATGGACATGATATTCAAGTCATCTTGGTGTTTGTGCCTTGGTGCTTATATCTAATCCGACATTCCGAAAACAAAATCAATATTCATATGTCCATGGTTGCCTAGCCAGTGGGTGTTGTATTGATTCTTGCGCATACAAATCGATATTCATATGTCTATGGTTTCATAGCTAGTGGGCATTGTATTGATTTATCCAGTTACCTAAAAGTTCAATGATGATAACAAATCGACATATGATCAGTGACTAGGTCCTAGGTCTTAGGTTGCATTTCATTTTGCATGTCTCTTTGCATTTTGCATGTTTGCATGATCTCACAATGGCTAAACGAACTTCAATGCTTAAACAATTCTCCACTCGCATCTTCAAATCTAACAAGAGCTGAATCCCACACAAAGGTTCCTCCAATGAAATAGCAAGTAGAATCCTTTTTCGGGATCAAAATTCAAATCTGAGATCATTCATATTATTAACTGCTTGCATATTCGACCTTCTATCATCACAGAAATCCAGTATTCAACTTAACTGATTATCTAACATCAAACTATCAAAATTTCAACTTGGTCAACTATGGTCAACTCATGGTTTGACCTAGTCAAACTTGGTCTTTTGGGACTTTCCAATGATACAAAATACGTTCTTGAACGTGTATAACCACTTTTCCAATCAATTAACATGCTTCTAAACTATCAACGCTGACTTTCCTTGTCAAATTTCAATTTTAATCCCGAAGGGGGCATGGTATTACATATCAATTCAAAGTCAGTAAATAAAATTCTATCGATCAAATCTATCAATATCTTTCATCAGTAATCAAGACAACAACCACGTCTAGTTGCTGACTCATCAAAAGTCCTCATCACTTGGGGCAAATCTATCATCACTTGGGGCATATCAGATTCATCAATCTAGTATTCTCCTAATCTTGTAAACTGTATTAGTTTTTGCAACCATCGGATCATAGTGTTCTTTCCTTGGTTCTTCAGAAACTAAAGGATTCGGATGTGATACTTGCTAGTTCTGCTAAGACAATCGAGTCTAGAACCGGTCACTCACTTCTTTGCAATCCTAAGGTTTGGAATCAGGGGTTTTGACACTTTTTCGCAATCATAGGTTCATTTGCTGTTATAGTGAACATTATCTTTGGTCATTCAGGACCTATTATCTTCATATCAAATCAATATCAATCAGCTTCTGTCTCATATCAATTATCAATTTCAAACATCAGTTTCATATCTTTATCAAACACAGACTTTCTTTGAACCACTGCGCTTCACACAGTAATTCAAAGAGGGGCAAAATGTAATACCCCAAAAATGGGCTGTAAGTTCATTAATCTTCTACATCTACAAATCGAACGAAATCAACATCGAAGTCCTAACCTAAGGCACATCTAAACATCATCGAATCCTAATTGATTATCTTAAATTCTGCATCAGGGAATATTCCTAATTATCTTAATTATCTTTAATTTAATGATTATTTGGCAATAAATCACATTTATCCTAAGTTTGATTAATTGAATATTTTCATATTTAATTAATTAGATTTAATATCTTGCCACTTAATTGTATAATTAAATTTAATTCTATCTATTATTAATTGTATTATTTAATTTTGACAATAAATCCAATATCCTATGAATAATTGATTAAATTTTTATTTAATTAATTAAAGCAAGTTGTCATTATTTAATAATATAGTTTTTAATAAAAGTTTGATAAAATAGTTAATTAACCCATAAATTAATTATTTTATTTCAAAAATCAGTTAAGTTGAGCATAAATCACTTTATTATTAAATTAATTCATAAATAAAACATGCACAATCATAAAAGCAGATAACTATCAATTATCAATTAAAGTTAAACTCTATTTTGAGTTAAAACTTAGCTTTTGCATGTTTTTGTGAATTAAATTATCTTTATTATCAGATAACTCAAAAATTAAGCTGAGTTAATTTGAGTGATTTATGGCTTTTTTCCATGCACCTCCAAAGCCATGGATTTCTATAAAAACAAGGCTCAGCTCTTCATAATTCATCTCTCAATCATCTCTCATACATCTCATATTTTGCACAATCACGCTGGAGAATTGCAATTGGAAGGCTCAAAGGTTATTGCGAATCAACATTGTTGTGAGATCAATTTCAAATTCATAGCTTTCATATGATTGTTAGAATCTTCATTCTCATATCATATCATTTCTAGATTAGCATTGCATATCAATTTCCATATTAGCATAGATTCCATATCAAGTTTTCATATCATTGCATAAAAAATATCAAAAATATAGATTAATTGCATTCATATTTCATATCTAGATCAATTGCATTCAAATCCTTCATTTAGGTGTCGTCTAGGTCACTGATCTCGATAACAATCTGAGAACATTAATCTCGCACCTACTAGAAGGCAGTAAATCGCTTGGTTAAATTAGATTTCAATTTTGCACGATTTTGATTTTTGCTAACCTCTAATGTTTTACTGAAGTGTTGTGTCTATACATTAGGTACAATATTCACACACACAACTCACAGCAAGAAGGAATTGACTATGAAGAAACCTTTGCACCTGTTGTAAGAATTGAAGCAGTAAGAATATTTTTGGCTTATGCAGCTTATGAGAAATTCAAAGTATATCAGATGGATGTGAAGTCAGCATTTCTAAATGGAGAATTGGAAGAAGAAGTCTACATTGAGCAGCCTGAAGGTTTTTCTTTAACTCAAGAAGGAAAAATGGTATGTAAATTGAAGAAAGCTTTATATGGACGTAAACAAGTACCTAGAACTTGGTATGCAAGACTGGATAAGTATTTGTTAAAGTTGGGATTTACAAAAGGAACAGCTGATAGAAATCTATACACAAAAGAAATTGAAAATGGTTTGTTAGTTATAGTTATTTTTGTTGATGACATTATCTTTGGAGGAGAAGATGAAGCTAGTGACAAATTTTCTGATCAAATGAAGACTGAATTTGAAATGAGTATGATTGGTGAGATGAAATACTTTTTGGGATTATAGATAACACAAAACAATGATGGTATCTTTGTAACTCAGACAAAGTACTTGAATGACTTGTTGAAAATATTTGGAATGGAGAATTGTAAACCAGTTGGAACACCTATGGTGACCGAACATAAGTTATCTAGCACAGATGAGACTCCTGTAGTAGAATAGAAGAAATACAGATCTATGATTTGAGGATTGTAGTATTTGACTCATACAAGACCTGATATAGCACATTTAGTTGGAATTGTAGCAAGATTTCAAGCTGAACCTAGAGAATCACATTATGCAGCAGTAAAGTGGATACTAAGATATTTAAGAGGCACAATGGACTATGGACTATGGTATGAAAAATCTGATGATTTTACCCTATGTGCATATACAAATGTTAATTGGGGAGGTAGTGTTGATGATAAGAAAAGCACCAGTGGTGAAGCATTTTTCCTTGGAGGAAGATTAGTTTCTTGGCTAAGCAAGAAGCAAAATTGTATCTCACAAAGCATAGCAGAAGCAGAATATGTAGTAGTAGCAAACAATTGTAACTAGATAATTTGGATGAAGCAAATGCTGAAGGATATTGGAATAAAATTAGTATGTCTAAGAATCCTATATTACATTCTAAGACAAAGCATATAGAGATTAAGTATCATGTTGTAAGAGAGAAAGTTGCTGAGAAAGAATTCAGACTTGAGTACATAAGTACAAAGGAGCAAATAGCAGATATATTCACAAAGCCTTTGCCTAAGGATACATTTGAGTATCTAAGAGGTATGCTTGGGGTTATGCCCCAACCTACTTTTGAGAAGTGATACAGTTGGTTGCATCTGTCCGGTGGTATATGAGCCTTATCTTTCTTCTAGACTGGATGTTGGTACTTCCTCTATGGGGGAGTATGTGTATCTGAGCTAAGTCATGAGGACTCTAGTAAATATATTTTCTGAAAAGTGTCTTTTGACATTGAGTTATTGTTGACATAGTGATGAAATTTCTATCATTGATGTCAATGGGGGAGAAGTGTACATGAAAAACAATCTGAGACATTTATTGGAGAGAACTGATTAGGATAATGAAGCAAGATTTGATTGATGAAGAGGATTTGAAGAAGCAGTGTTGCAGTATTGGATTTTTGGAACATTGGATGTTTTTCATCTATGTTGCCATCAATGCCAATGGGGGAGATTGTTAGGAATGAATGCTAAATGTTTGGTAGCCATTCTGTAGTAGTTTTTTTTGCATTCATCACTATGATTGTCATTGATGTCAACACAGTGATTTACCGAAGACTTGTAGAGAAGCAGACATAGTTTGGATTAGCGCACATGGGTTATTGCACTTGGAGCTATGTGATTTTGAGGTTATACTCTTTGATATTTTATATGTCTATGGTTAAGAGCATAGATAGTAATTCATTTATTCATGGAAGTTATGATCATTTTGGTGGAAGCAGTATTTAGGCAGTGTTCCTGAGTAGCGGTTTGTGGAAATCGAATGATATCTCCTAATCGGGATGGAATCTAGTTTTGTGTAGTTAAAGGTAATTTGAAGACACATTGGTAGTGACATGGATGATAGTGCAAACTTTGAGGTCACACGAGTGAAGATTTATTGTATTTGGAAGCTGATAGTTTTGCGTAATTTTGGTGTAGTGTGTGGAAAATTTTATTTTATAATTGTATGCTGACTCATTTGTAATTATTTGAGTGTGGTATAAAGGAAGGAATGCATTTCCTTATTTTAATGAAGATTAATTTGTAAGTAATGTGAAAGTGTGTAATTATGATATGGTAGCAGCAGTTTTGTGTGATGTTTTATGCATGAAGTGAAGAAAAGAGCTAGGTATGAAAGCGAATTTGTGAAGGAAGACATGCAAAGTACAAAGATCTGAAATCAAGGTCTAATGTAATAGTGAGTGTGGTTTGGCATAGTCAGAGAAGAGGTAACATATTATTTTGTTGAGTAATGCAAACATTATTTGGACAATGTGTTCAATGATCTTACCCTAAAGCTGTTTGGGCAATGGGTCCTTCTGTCTTCCATAACTCTTAATAGGGTTAGAATCTTTTAACAGGGATTCAAAATCTCCTAACAGGGATTCATATGTACTAAATGTATTACATAAGACTCCTAATAGAGTCCATCCTTTCACAAGGAATATTCATATTAGTGCATCTTTTGTGGGCATCATTCCCACTGGAGTTTACTCTATGATCAAGAGGTTCCCTAGTCAACATATCTTGTGTCATTGTGTTATTGTGTATGAATATATTTCTATGGTTGGTAATTATATTTCTTATATGGTTTAATGTTGTTGAAGATGATAAAAGTTATAATTATCTGATAACTAATTCACCCCCCCCCCCCCCCCCGCCCCCACTCTCAATTATCTTGGTGGACTTCACTTTCTAACAAAAACATCAAGGCCTTGGCTTTAATACCCCTCACCTACATGTACAAGGATCTAATACCACAACTGGGGCCACCAACTTTCCCAACATTCCCCCCTTTAATACCTAGGATGACCTTGTAGAAATTGTAGACATCCCTAAAGAGGAAGAAAAGAAATCCTACGATGACATCTTCAATGATGATACCCTCCTAGGAAATTTTTTCCTCCATCAACTCACCATAAACATCATTGAACTTCCTCTCATCCATCCCAAACTCAGACTAGGATCAACTAAGCGTAACGTATATTGATGAGTTCCAAAGCATAGATGCACTCCTAAGATTCATGGGAGCATCAGGCCAGCAATCAAATCAAGAACAAGAATCAACTCATGTCTACAAGCTTGACCCTAAGGGATACTTTGGGAAAGATGAATTCTTCAGCTGCAAAATTGAAAATAAAAAAGAAAAGAGGGAGTCCTTATGTGAAAACCCCTCTAGGGTGCACTCTCACTCTAAAAAATAAAAAATAAAGGGCGTATCTTTTGGTGAAAACCTTTCTGAGGTGCTAGAAGATGAAGACTTGCCTCTTCCTCCCATCCAAGACTATAGGCTAGAGTAATCCCCAATCATCATCGAAGAAACCAAACAAGTCAACTTGGGCACTATAGAATACCCAAGGATCACCTACATCATTTCATCTCTGACTGAAGAAGAAGAACTATCTTTCATGAAACTTTAACAAGAAGATACTATCAACTTTGCATGCTCATATACACACATGTTGGGACTTGATCCAAACCTAGTTGTTCACAATCTTGTAGTGGATCACAATGCAAAACCTATCAAGAAAAAGCTTTAAAAAATGCATCCATAAGTAGCCCTCCTGGTAAAAGAAGAACTAGAAAATCTCCTCCAAGCTAAAATTATCATAGCTATAGACTATTTAGAGTATATCTCAAACATGGTTCATGTCACTAATCCTTCAGGCAAGATCAAAATCTGCACAAACTTTAGAAACTTGAACAAAGCATGTCCAAAGGATGATTTTCCCTTACCAAACATTCACATGATAGTTGATCTCATAGTAGGCCATGAGATGTTGTCACTCATGGATGGCTTCTCAAGGAACAATCAAATTAGAATAGCAGAGGAAGACCAGCACAAAACAACCTTCACAATTCCATGGGGTACCTTCTTCTACAATATGATTCCATTTGGTCTAAAGAATGTAGGGGCCACCTATCAGCAAGGAATGAAAGCTATCTTCCATGATATGATACATAAGATCTTGGAAGACTATGTGGATGATATCCTTGCAAAATAAAAAAAATGATTGGAACACCTCGACATCCTCAAGCATGTGTTTGATTGCCTACATCATTATGGTTTAAAGATAAATCTAAAGCAATGTGTCTTTAGTGTAACATCTGGAAAGTTACGAGGATTCATTGTATCACATCGTGACATCAAGATTGACTCCAAAAAGGTCAAAGCTATAATAGAAATGCCTCCTCCTAGAATACTCAAGAAGCTCATAAGTCTGCAAGTTAAATTGCAATTAGTGTATTGCTTCATATCATAGCTTGCAGATAAGTGCCAACCCTTCACGCATCTACTTTACAAGGACACCAATTTCGAATGGCATCCTATCTTCCAAAGAAGCTTTGAGAAGCTAAAATAATATCTCGCTAACTCTCCCATCCTTGTACCACTAGTATCAAGATGCCCTATGATCTTATACATCTCTGCAACCACTATAACATTGGGGGCACTATTAGCACAGCTTGATGACAACAGCAAAGAAAGGATTATCTATTATATCAGTTGAACTCTTATCAGCTACAAGCTCAACTGCTCACCGATGGAGAAAGCATGCCTTGCAGTGGTCTTCGCCACTCAAAATCTCAGACATTACATTCTTAGTAACACCATCAAGCTCATCTCAAAGGTGGACCCACTTAAATATCTTCTATAAAGGAGAACACTAACAAGACGAATGGAAAAGTAGGTCATGCTGCTAAGAGATTTCAATATCCAATACATAGATTGGAAAGAAATCAAAGGGAAAGTTATTTTCGATCATCTAGGAGAAGCACCACTTACAGATGCATATCCTCTGATAATGGAATTTCTTGATTAGCACCTTTTCATGATCAACGAACAACTAGCATGGAAGCTACATTTTGATGGCTCCTACACATCACATGGATCAGGGGCAGGAATCCTATTCATCACACCTCAAGGTGACTACATTCATAAATCATTAAAATTAGGATTCCCATGTACCAAAAATATTTTAGAATATGAGGCACTCACCTCAGGCCTCAAGGTAACTATCCAGTGGAATATCACAGAACTACAAGTGTTTGGAGATTCTTAGCTGATAATCAAGAAAGTCTTGGATGAATTCCAAAAAAAGAATGACAAGCTTCTACCCTACAAGGATTTGGTAGAAATATTGAAAGATCATTTCCTGATTCTATAGTTCACATAGATACCAAGGCTACAGAACAAATCAGTCGACACAATGGAAACCATCAAATTCCTATTGGAAATCCCTCACAACTCATCTTAGTATGAATTATTAGTCAAGCATATTCACACACCTACTTATGATAATTCTGATTTAGAAATGGTGTGCATCTTGGTTGGTCCTTAGTCCCCATGGTACCACAACATTCACACATATCTTTAAAATGGTATCATATCCGCGCACCTCAGAAACACCCAATGCCAAAACCTAATTCGTAGATCTTCTCTCTACACTCTTGTAGTGAACACCCTTTATCGTCGAGGATATCACAACATACTCTCTAGGTGTTTAGATTTGAATGAGGCTATCCTAGCTTTACAAAAGGTACATGTTGGAATTTGTGCTGCCAACATGAGTGGCATGGTCCTACAAAAGAAGTTTCTTAGAGTCAGGTATTACTGGCCAATAATGGAGCATGATGCCTATGAATTCATCAAGAAATGTCTACCATGTCAACAGCATGCCAATCTGATTCATGCTCCAGCTCAATACTTGTAGCCTATTGTGCTACCATGGCCCTTCTCATGTTTGGGCTTCAACATCATTGGATTAATCACTCCCCTTTCCTCAAATGGACACAAATATATCATAACAACCATAGAATACTTTATAAAGTGGGTTGAAGAAATTTTTCCCATCCTCACTACTGGCATTCAGATATCCAAGTTCATCCTCTACCATATCATTTGTTTCTTTAGCATCCCATCTACCATCTTCACAGATCATGTCACACCTTTTAAAAACCATCATATGGATTATCTATGTGCCAAACTCCACATCCACCATTGTTTCTCTAGCCCGTGCTTCCCCTAAGGAAATATCCAAGCTGAGGCAACTAATAAAACCATCCTAAAAATCCTTAAGAAAGTTGTCAATGATTCTGGTCATGATTGGAACTTCTAAATTAATCCCTCCCTCTGGGCCTATCGTACTTCCTACCATACTCCTAGAGGAACCACCCCATACTCCCTTGTATATGGTATTCAAGTCATTCTACCAATTGAGTTCGAGCTCCCTTCATTGTGTGTATCTATGAAGAACTATACCACAGATGAAGACTATCATGTGACACGCCTTACATAGCTAGACCTGCTAGATGAAAAGAGGTAGCATGTAAATGATCACCTGGTCACATGTCAGAATCACCTCAAAAGGAGAAAAAACAAAAATTTCCATCCTAGACAATTCCAAGTGGGCGATATGGTCCTAAAGGAAAATTAGAAAGCCCAAGAACATTGAGAGAAGAAGGGCAAGTTCAAACTTACTTGGTTGGGTCCCTACATTGTCACAGTATGATTTAGCTCCAGATCCTATTAGTTATCAACACTAGAAGGTGATACCCTGAGTGATCCTACAAACATCATATATCTCAAGAAGTTCTATGCTTGAACCAAATCCTATATATCCACAAAATCTAGAAGAATACAAAAAAAGAAAAAAAGAAAAGAAAAAATAATTGTCCAATGGTGAAAACTTGGCAATTCAAGCACCTTGGACAAGTATGTTTCTCAAAACCTTGAAACAGGCACCATACATAGTGGACCAGGTCATTATCTATCAAACTCCCATCCTCCACCCATCTCAATCCCCATCCCCACCTCCAGCTCATCCATCCCAAGGTTTTCTATCCTCCATCCTATCCAATGCAACAATCAAGTTCTTATCCCCAATCCTAAGATTCCTATATATATCATGTATAGTGAGAGCTTCCTATCTCCATCCCTAAGATTCTATAAATATACATTGTCAATATCTCCTCATCCATTGTACATAGTGTTGTGTCTTTTTGTACATATCCTCATTAGTCTTTTAGCAACTTTGAACAGATAATTTGTCCCACCCACTCTTGTACTTCAGCGACATCTTTTGTCAACTATAAATGGGTCCTTGCAGGATGTATCCTTCCTCATGTCTAACCTAATCTTCCATCATCAATCACACTCAGTCCATGTGGGATATATCCTTCCTCACATTCTGACCTAACCTCTCATTGTTCTCTACTAAAAGTCACCATGATCCTTTATATCATGGTACACAACAAATGAGGACAATCTAGGGCAAGGTCATTTGATCATCTTTTTTCTCATGTATCAGTCATCTGTTTGTGGTTTCTCTAGTATCATTTCCACCATACCTCCTCTATTTTTCATGTGTGATGTTGGGGCAACCCTTTGTGTGCTTGTTTTATGTGTCAGTCCTATGAAATGCTTGTGAAAAGGCCTTGAGTTTCTAGTAACCTTGGCAAGTCTCTATAATTTCTATATCAAACTAGGTTGTGCTCTTGAAAATATCCAACATAATGAGCTCGCCAAATCCCCATCCCAGCATATAGATTAAATCTTGCATCTTGCATCCTTTATATAGCTTCATCTTGCATCCTGCATCTCACATCATATTGTATTCATGCATCTTTTCTCTTGGAAGGTCATTTGTTTATCCCATCTCTCCTTTCCCTTCCTTCCTGCTTGCATCCTTTCGAGAAAATTCCTTGAATTTTCCTCTTTGTGTTATTTTCTTGAGGGGGAACAACCCCTTATCTTCTATTCTAGCCTGGGGCATCTTATTTTTTTGTATTTCATGCCACGCCACTTGCGGCATCACATCAAAGAGGGGCAAAATGTAGACACCTAAAAAACCATTTGTTAACTAAAAATATTTTAGTTGATAAAAGTCCTAATGATATCATCATTTATTAATTAATTAATTATTTAATTAATTCATTCATTTTTATTGGCATTATCCCTTCTCCTATTTTAATTAAACCTATTTAATTAAAGAACCCTAGCCAAAAATATTTAAATCGAATTTGAACATTATTTACTCCAATTTATTAATTGTTTAATAAATTATCCCTCAAAACCCTTTAAGTAAATTATTTATTTATTTAATTCCCAAAAACCCTAAATATATTCTAGAAAACCCTAAACCTATCCTCTCTTTCCTAAACACTCCCTAAACCTGCTTAAAGGGTGATTCCTAACCCTCTTAGCCTAAACCCTAATCCTTTGACTTCTGGTCAACACCCTCATTAATGAGCCTTACATGCTCATTAATGGCCCCTTACACCTTCATTAATGGCTCTTAAAACCTCTTAATGAAGACCTATGTCTCTTCTTCCACCATGGTCCCCTGGCACTCTTCCCTAGTGTTTCTCACACGTGTGAGAGACCCTTAACCCTTATCCCTTTGACCATACCTCTAACCATACCTCTAACCTTACCCCTAACTACCCTTCCTAAACCAAGGCCTTGGCCAAAAACATAAATACTCCTCATTCCAAGAGTAATTCACCAATTCACATCTTTCACATTAAGAATTTTTATCATGTTCATTTTCATCTAGAATAGCATAATTCTAATATTGTTAGATTTATTCATGTTTTTCATGTTTTTGTAACTCACTCTAGCATATCTTAATGGATTTAATATAGTTCATTTTTTAGCTTTAGATTTTATTTACATTGATATCACATCTATCATTTGGTTAAAATCAACTTTTCATAGCTTATAATCTGCATCTTACTTCATTTGGTCCCTCAGAATATTAGGGGAAAAACAAGTGTTCCATACCTGGTTTTATGTCATTATGGGGTATCCATGGCTTCCAAATTATCCTAATCCTTCCTAAACAGCATTGGTGACATGCTTTTTGTGCTTCGAGAGCACACCCACATCCCTCCTATAAGATAAAATCAAACAATGATAGGGTGCTCCCGTTTAAGCTCAATCTGAGGTGTCCTACTGATTATTTTTCTATATGATAGGTATATGCTAGTTCTTACTAATTTTTTATTGTCTACACATGTTTCGAACAAGTTAGGTTTGCATCAATCAAAAAAGATAACATAATCATTTTCAAAAAGAAAAGAACTCACAGAAGACCTACAGATAAGTCTAGAAAATATTGAAGAACTATCAGAATAAAGTACAAATTCTGAAGAAGTTGATGTAGCAGTTGTGGATCTATTGGAAAAGAATATAGACCTAGAAGAAAATATAGTTGAAACTCAAAAGGAACTTGAAAGTGAAGCTATAAGGATGAATGAAATACTTGAAAGAATGAAGTCTACCGAGGAAGCCAAGGAAAGCCTTGAAATCGATAAGAGAAATATGGAAAACATGATCAAAGACAAAGATGACATCATTGAAAGGTTACAACATGAAAATAACACACTGGGTGAATATTTGAATGACATAAATGAAGAAAATAGGCAAATCTTAATCAAGAACAAAAATTTGAGAAAAGAAGTTGAAACTTTAAAGACCGATCTAAAAATTGAAAGAGAAGTTAATGAGAGACTCGCTAAGTTTGATCTAAGCATGCAGAGAATTGATGAACAGGTAAAAATTCAAAGACTATTTGGAGACTTAACCGACCTAGGATATATTGGTGACAACAAATTTGAAATTAGTGAATCATCAAAAGTGGTAGCAGAGAATCTATCACAAAAGCTAAATGACCCTATCGATATACAAGGAAAGAAACCTACAAAACCTACTTGTTACAATTGTGGAAAGCTTGGTCACACATCAAATATTTGTAGAAGCAAATCATGTTGGAGATTTTCCAGCAAGCTAGAGTGTTGACTGTATGTTTATCAATGATGACAACATATGGTAAGCAACATGCGTGGAAGCTTGATGGAGAGAGCCTTGAGTATATGTTTCCTAGATATGTTATCAATGTGATATCATAGATGTAGAGGTTGATTCTAAGTAAAGATAGTAATACATTAGTCTGTATCAGTGAGTGTTCTTGACAGGTCCCAAGAAGAGTTTTGTATGTGATTTACAGTATGGTTTTAATGAAGCCTTGTGCATTTATATTTATATTTATGTTGTAGACATGTGTATGATGCTATGTTCATGGATTCAGAGTCAGATATGCAATATAGGTTGAGTTATGAAGTCTACAGTTGACAGTTATAGTTTCTTGAGTTTATCTGGTGAAGCCAATAGTGTTTATATTGTTATAGAAGTTGCACCTATCATTTTGATATGCATGTTTTGATTAAAGTTTGGAAGAGAGTTAAGAATTTTTGGTTAAGATTGCATGATGTAATTCAGCATGAGAAGAAAGTATCAGTTAATTTGGTGGAGCTGAGAGTGTGAAGCAACGCGTCTACTCATATGGAGTTGCGCGGTCCTAATTTGTGTTGCGCGCTTAGTATAGCTGACTGATATGTTATTGGAGAGTTGTATTGTTTCTCTAATATGATTTCAAGATGGTTCTAATAGGCTGAAATGATTATATCATTTAGAGGAAGATATTTATAGGCAGTCATTTTTTGATTGCTAAGTATGGAAAATAGTTGAAAGACAAGAGCAGAGAAAAAGGTGTGAAGTGTTGAGCTATCAGTAGAAGGTCTATGTGACAAAGTAGAGAGTGTATGCTATCCATTGGAACTAATCCAAATAGTAGGTCTAACTCATAGCTCACCAAGATCCAGATATAGTGTGTATATATTAAATAGAAGGTTGCAACCTTCACCCCTTTGAGCAGTGTTCTCCCAGATAGTGTGTCCTCACCCCTAACAAGGTTAATTGTAAAAGAATCCTAACAGGGTCTAACCTTTGACTAGGTCACTGTACTTAATTCATTGTAAAGATCAACTCCTAACAGGGTTGCAAGATCTTCTAACAGGGATCATAATACTCTAGTACAGTTTATAGTGGGTGCTAATTCCCACCAAGGTTTTTACTTATTTGGGTTTCCCTGTAACCAAAATTGTGGTGTTGTGTTAAATGTTCTTATATTTTGTTTATGCTTAATGTTCTTCTGTACTTAATTGGATAAATAATTGAATCTTTTAGATAACTGATTCACGCCCCCCCCCCACCCCTCTTAGTTATCTCTTGGGACTATTCCTAACAATTGGTATAAGAGCCAAGTGCCTCAAAGAGAAATTTTAACAGCTTGAGGTTTATCATATGGCATTCTTTAGAAAAGAAAGTCCTAATTTTGATGGAGAGAACTATCTAGATTGGAAGAACAAAATGATGACACACTTGCACTGCATTACATTTGAGATTTTTGAAGTAGCTACCAAAGAAGTTCAGATTCCCTCTCTAGAAGATCTTGCAAAGGAAGATACAACTCTTAAGCAAAGGAGATGTTCACTCAAAATGCTATTGCAAAAGAAGCCCTTATCAGCACATTATCTGACAATGATTTTTCAAAGATCAAAAAAGTAGATAAAGCCTACAAGATATGGAAGTATCTAGAAGACATGTTTGAAGGAGATGTCCAAGCCAAGAATGCACATAGAAAGACATAGAAGAAAAAGTACAATACATCGGAGATGCTACCTGAAGAGAACATTAGAGCCTACAATAAAAGGATTAATTAAGTAGTTGTAAGAATCAGAAACAATGGTTGAGAGATTTTTGAAGAAGACATAATGGATAAGTTGATGACTAATTTGACACCAGAATATGAGAGAAAAATAAACATCCTAGATGAGACTATGCAATTTTCAGAAGACTTCAAAAGAGAGACCTTAATCAACAAGATTTTAGCTTTTGAGATATCAAATTTGAAGACAAAGCCTAAAAGTGAGATAGCCTTCAAAGCTTTAGTCCATGGTAAGAAATTTGTGAACACTTCTAGTAATTTTGATGATGATGAAGAAGAGAAAGAACTAGATGACTTCATTGCTTTGATTGCCAAGAAAGAAAGAAAGGGAAAACAGAAATATGAAGGTCAGTTACCATTCAAATTCTTTCCATGTAACAAGATTGGTCACTTTGCATCTAAGTGTCCTACTAGAGTCAAGAAGTTCAAAAGTAACTACAAGCCCAAGTATACAAAAGAATGTTACTATGTTAAAGATGGAGTATCAAATGAAGAGTCAGTAGAAGATGAAATTGGATTCATTTCTCTTGAAGATATGGATAAAATGTTTGATGAAATGCACCTTGAAGATGAAAAGAAAGCACAAGAGTTAGCACTGATTTCACAAGCTGACATCGAGACAGATTGGATCATTGATAGCAATTTCTTACATCACATGATAGGAGACAAGGATAGATTTGTACATCTGGATAGATACAAAGGTGGCATCATTAGATTTGGAGAAAACACTCCTAAACCTATCATAGGTAGAGGAGCTATCACCTTGGATGGAAAGAACAACACTGATGATGTTCTTTATGTTGATGGTTTGTAGCATAACCTACTAAGTGTTGGACAATTGCTTGACAAATTATATCATTTGGAATTCAAAGACAACAAGTGCATCTTTAATAACAAGGAAGGAGAAATTATTGCATCAGGCTCAAAGACTAAAGTTAATGTTTTTTAGCTTAATCTTGAATCAAGTTCTTTTGTTGCTAAAGTAGATGATAGTTGGTTATGGCACAAAAGACTATGTCATGTCAATTTTGGCAACATAGTAAAGATAAGAAATGTAAAGGCGGTAAGAGACCTTCTTAGCATTGCAAAACCAGTTGATATAATATGCAGGGAATGTGTAATGGGAAAGCATGTGAGGAATTCATTCAAAAGTAAGCATAATTTGGCAGAGAACAAATTGGATCTAGTGCATTTAGACCTATGTGGACCAACTCAAACAAGATCATACTATGGTGAAAGGTACTTTATTTTGTTTTTTGATGATTATTCTAGAATGATGTGGGTTGCGTTCTTAAAAGACAAATCAGAAGCATTTGAGAAGTTCAAATTATTCAAAGCTAAGGTTGAAAATGAGTTTGGATCGAAGGTTAAATGTCTGAGATTAGATAGAGGAGGAGAATTCAGCTCTAACATATTTTATGAGTATTGCAAAGAACATGGGATAAAGAGATAGCTAAGTGCTCCTAGAACCTCTCAACATAATGGAATTTCAGAAAGGAGGAATAGAATCATACTTGACATAGCTCACACCATCATGATTGAAGGAAAGGTCACACACACCTATTGGAGAGATGCGGTCAATACTGCAGTCTATACTATCAATAGAATTCAATTGAGGCTAGGTGGATACAAGACACCTTATGAGCTATGGTTTGGGAATGTACCTATAATCAAATACTTTATAATCTTTGGAAGCAAGTGCTACATCAAGAGAGATGAAGCTATAGGAAAGTTTGATGCAAGAAGTGATGAAGGTATTTTTACTAGTTACTCTACTAAAAGAAAAGATTATAGATGTTTTAATTTAAGATTGAAGAATATCATTGAAAGTGCTCATGTTAAGATTGATGAGAAGTTTATGATTCAAGAAAGATATCATGATTATGCACCTATGATTGAAGAAGAACCTAGACCAACCACTAGAGAAATAGTTGTTGATGAAATGTTTGAAAGCATTGATGTATTATTCAATGACCTTGAAACTCGTGAAGAATAATCATAGAATTAAAATGAGAGAGTCACACCCAATGTTCCTAAATTCACATCTAGATACCACTCAAAGGAAGACATCATTGGAGATCAAAACAAAAAATTCATGACAAGATCAAAAGCAAAGAGTTCCACAACAAATGAAGAGGTATGTTTACTTTCACAGATTGAACCCTTAAGTGTTGAAGATGCGTGTAATGATTCAAATTGGCATGAAGCAATGAAAGAAGAGCTAGATCATATAATTAAAAATGATACATGGGAATTGGTCCCTAGGCCTAGTGATAAGAATGTCATTGGAACCAAGTGGTCGATATTCAGAAATAAGATGAATGAAGATGGAACAGTGGTAAGAATCAAAGCAAGACTAGTATATAAAGGATATGCGCAAAGAGAAGGAATTGATTATTCTGATACATTTGCCCCTATAAGTATATTGGAAGCCATTATTTTGTTTCTAGCCTATGCTACATTCAAAGACTTTAAGGTATACCAAATGGATGTCAAGTTAGCATTCCTGAATGGAGAGCTGAAAGGACAAGTTTACATAGAGCAGCTTGAAGGATTTACATTATCAGATAGACCTGATATGGTATGCAGATTGAAGAAAGCCCTCCATAGAATTAAGCAGGCCCCTAGAGCATGCTATGAAATACTTGATGGATACTTGATAAAGATCAGATTCAAGAAAGGAGTAGCAGATTGTAATTTATTCATAAGAGAAACATCTGATGGATTGTTGTTGGTTGCTATATTTTTTGATGACATTATCTTCGGTGTTAATGGCAAGCTTAGTTCTGAATTTGCTAAGGAGATGCAGATCGAAATTGAAATGAGCATGATTGGATCTATCAAGTACTTTTTGGGACTAAATGTGCAGCAGACAGACAAAGGTATTTTCATTAATCAATCTAAGTATGTGAAAGAGATATTGAAGAAATTCAAGATGGATGATTACAAGCTAGTAAGTGCCCCTATGATAATAGGAGGCAAGCTTTCAAAAGAAGATGATTCAATAGCAATAGACATAACCTTGTATAAGTCTATGATTGGTAAACTAATCTATCTTACTCAATCTAGACCAGATATTTCCAATGCAGTTGGTATTGTTGGAAGATTTATAATAGATCCTAAACAAAGTCATCTTATGGTAGTAAAGAGGATAATCCAATACTTGAGAGGAACTATAGACCATGGATTATGGTATCCTAATTTAGAAAATGTAGAACTTCATATATATACAGATGTGGATTGGGTAGGTTGTGTGGATGATAGAAAGAGTACCTCAGGAGGAGCAGTATTTCTTGAAGATAGGCTTTTTACTTAAACAAGTAAGAAGAAAAATTGTATTTCTTAGTCCATAGCAAAAGCAAAGTATGTTGCAACAGCATTAAATTGCTCTACAATTGTGTGGATCAAGAAATGATAAAATATTTTGGTATTCAAATTGATTATCCTATTGTTATTCATTGTGATAACACTAGCACTATCAATATGTCAAAGAACCATGTGATGCATGAAAGACAAAACACATTGAAATAAAATATCACTTCCTAAGAGAGAAAGTAGCACAGAAAGAAGTAAAGTTGGACTATGTGAGCACAAAAGATCATCTAGAAGACATATTCACAAATCCTTTACCTAAGGATACATTTGAGTATCTCATGGAGAAGCTGGGAGTAATTCCCTTCCCTGAATCTGATTAGAGTTTGCAAGAGTGCATCAGTCTTTAGTGACTGATGAATGGTTAACTACTCTACTTCAGGAGTAGTACCAATGCTTAATCGATTGGTTCCCTTTGCCATTGATGTCAAAGGGGGAGTAAGTATATGTAGACATCAAAAACTGGGCAAGTGTCTTAAAATCATTCAAATCACAAAATCTTAGCCAAATGCTCTAATTCTCATCAAAATGGATCAAATCAATTTTAAATGGACATTTATTAATCAAAATTGGATAAAATCAATTAAATCAAATGATGACATCGAATAATTAAATACAAGCTTAAAGGGGTCAAAAACACTATATAATTGATTTTAATCAATTAATTGTATAGTTTTAAATCAAAAATCAAATTGAACCTATTCCCTTACATGGATAATTTAATTAATTAATGAAATTTAATTAATCCTAATATCTTTCAACAAAATTTGAGCAACCAATGAGAATTGAGAACAAAAGCACATGGATCACTCCAAAATAGTTGAATCTCAATCACACATTTCAACTTTGAATCTACCACTCAAATTTGTCTATTTGTCCAAACCTTTGAGACAACCATTTAAATTGTCCCCCCATTTAAAAACATTTCAAAGTTTTTTACTCAACCAAGGCTAAATCATGATTAATTAACTCTACCCCCTACCCTTGGTATTTTACTATAAATAAGAGTCATTTTGAGAGCATAAATATACTAGAGAATTCAAGTGCAAAGCATCATCATTATAGGAAATTTCATAGAAATTGAGTCATATCTTGAGCAATATTGTGAGATTGAGAGCATATCATGAGTACTTGAATTGAAACTTTGTATCATTTTGAGAGTTGAGAGCTAGATTAAGCGTTGTACTGTCATTTTCTCATTCTAGGATTTTCACTAGTAGAGAATAAGGCTGAGAGCTCTACTTACCAAGCTTGGATAGAGAACCAAGAGATGTCATGGATATTAATTTCAATTCTTAGATTAAATTTGTATCATATTTTCATAGAATTGTAGTTGATTATCCTAATTTCATGAAGGTGTAAAATATTCACACACAAATGGCACCCCGTGGTGGGAGCCATTTGTGTGTGAATGTTTTACACCTTCATGAAATTAGGATAATCAACTACAATTCTATGAAAATACAATACAAATTTAATCTGGAATTGAAATTAATATCCATGACATCTCATGGTTCTCTATCCAAGCTTGGTAAGTAGAGCTCTCAGCCTTACTCTCTACTAGTGACAATCCTAGAATGAGAAAATGATAATACAATGCTTAATCTAGCTCTCAACTCTCAAAATGATAGAAAGATTCAATTCAAGTACTCATAATATGCTCTCAATCTCACAATATTGCTCAAGATATGACTCAATTGCTATGAAATTGCCTATAATGATGATGCTTTGCACTTGAATTCTCTAGTATATTTATGCTCTCAAAATGACTCTTATTAATAGAAAAATCCCAAGGGTAGGGGGTAGAGTTAATTAATCATGATTTAGCCTTGGTTGAGTCAAAAACTTTGAAATGTTTTTAAATGGGGGGACAATTTAAATGGTTGTCTCAAAGGTTTGGACAAATAGACAAATTTGAGTGGTTGAGATTCAAAGTTGAAATGTGTGATTGAGATTCAACTATTTTGGAGTGATCCATGTGCTTTTATTCTCAGTTCTCATTGGTTGCTCAAATGTTGTTGAAAGATATTAGGATTAATTAAATTATCCATGTAAGGGAATAGGTTCAATTTGATTTTTGATTTAAAACTATATAATTAATTGATTAAAATCAATTATATAGTGTTTTTGACCCCTTTAAGCTTGTATTTAATTATTTGATGTCATCATTTGATTTTTCCTCATCATCAGAGTATCAAATTGGCATCAAATATTATTGAATCTGGGGCATTAAAAATTTTGAATTATTATCAGTGGGGCATGTGGCATCATTTTTCAAATCAGATCATTTTCAAATTAGGTTTCAAATCAAGTTTTGTATCAATCAAAGTATCGAATCAGTGATTAGGACATAAAAGTTTTTTTGAATCAATGCGCTATGCACATCAATTCAAAGAGGGGCATTTTTAGACATCAAAAACTAGGCAAGTGTCTTAAAATAATTCAAATCACAAAATCTTAGCCAAATGCTCTAATTCTCATCAAAATGGATCAAATCAATTTTAAATGGACATTTATTAATCAAAATTAGACTAAATCAATTAAATCAAAGGAAAAATCAAATGATGACATCAAATAATTAAATACAAGCTTAAAGGGGTCAAAAACACTATATAATTGATTTTAATCAATTAATAGTATAGTTTTAAATCAAAAATCAAATTGAACCTATTCCCACATGGCTAATTTAATTAATTAATGGAATTTAATTAATCCTAATATCTTTCAACAACATTTGAGAAACCAATGAGAATTGAGAACAAAAGCACATGGATCACTCCAAAATAGTTGAATCTCAATCACACATTTCAACTTTGAATCTCAACCACTCAAATTTGTCTATTTGTCCAAACCTTTGAGACAACCATTTAAATTTTCCCCCCATTTAAAAACATTTCAAAGTTTTTTACTCAACCAAGGCTCAATCATGATTAATTAACTTTACCCCCTACCCTTGGGATTTTACTATAAATAAGAGTCATTTTGAGAGCATAAATATACTAGAGAATTCAAGTGCAAAGCATCATCATTATAGGCAATTTCATAGAAATTGAGTCATATCTTGAGCAATATTGTGAGATTGAGAGCATATTATGAGTACTTGAATTGAATCTTTGTATCATTTGGAGAATTGAGAGCTAGATTAAGCATTGTACTATCATTTTCTCATTCTAGGATTGTCACTAGTAGAGAATAAGGCTGAGAGCTCTACTTACCAAGCTTGGATAGAGAACCATGAGATGTCATGGATGTTAATTTCAATTCTTAGATTAAATTTGTATTGTATTTTCATAGAATTGTAGTTGATTATCCTAATTTCATGAAGGTGTAAAACATTCACATACAGTATATAATCATGAAAAACAAAATAGTAAGAGGATACAGTAGTTGATATTCAGCAGTAGATGGAGGATTCATCTTTGATGAAGTTTTGTTGAGGAAATGGAGAATTTTATAAAAGAATTGTAGAAAGGGAGTGAGTATTTAGCAAGAAGAAACAAAATAGTAAGAGATGGAGGATTCATCCTTGGGGGAGTTTTGTTGAGGAAATGGAAGAATATTATAAAGTAATTGTACATTTGGATTGGTGGTGTTTTTCATTCCATATGTTGCCATCAATGCCAAAGGGGGAGATTGTTGGAGATTTTCTAGCAAGCTAGAGTGTTGACTGTATGTTTGTCATTGATGAAAATATATGGTAAGCAGTGTTTGTGGAAGCCTGATGGAGAGAGCCTTGAGTATATGTTTCCTAGATATGTTATTAGCATGTTATCATAGACGCAGAGGTTGATTCTAAGTAAAGACAGTAATATAGTAGTTTGTATCAGTGAGTGTTCCTGACAGGTCCCAGGAAGAGTTATGTATGTGATTTATAGTATGGTTGTAATGAAGCCTTGCATATTTATATTTATTTTTTAGACATGTGTATGATGCTATGTTCATGGACGTAGAGTTAGATATGTAGTACAAGTTGAGTTATGAAGTCTCCAGTTCACAATTATAGTTTCCTGAGTTTATCTCATGAAGCCGATGGTTTTTATATTGTTATAGAAGTTGCACCTATCATTTTGATATGCATGTTTGAATTAGTGTTTGGAAGAGAGTTAAGAATATTTAGTTAAGAGTGCATGACATAATTCAGCATGGGAAGAAAGTAACAGTTAATTTGGTGGAGCTAATAGTGTGAAGTGATGTGTCTACTCATATGGAGTTGTGCAGTCCTAATTTGCATTGTGTGCTTAGTATAGCTGACTAAGATGTTATTGGAGAGTTGTATTGTTTCTCTAATATGATTTAAATATGGTTCTAATAGGCTGAATTGATTATATCATTTAGAGGAATATATTTATAGGTAGTCATTTTGTGATTGCTAAGTATGGCAGATAGTTGAAAGACAAGAGCAGAGTAGAAGGTGCGAAGTGTTGAGCCATTAGTAGAATATCTATGTGACAAAGTAAAGAGTGTATGATATCCATTGGAACTAATATAGATAGCATGTCTAACTTGAAATTCACCAAAATCTAGATATAGTGTGTATCTGTTAAACAAAAGGTTGCAGCCTTCACCCCTTTGAGCAGTGTGCTCCCGGACAGTGTGTCTTCACCACTAACAGGATTAATTGTAAAAGAATCCTAACATGGTCTGACCTTTGACCAAGTAACTTTACTTAATGCATTGTATAGATCAACTCCTAATAGGGTTGTAAGATCTTCTAATAGGGATCATAATACTCTAGTGCATTTTATAGTGGGTGTTAATTCCCACCAGGGGTTTTACCTATTTGGGTTTCCGTGTAACCAAAATTGTGGTGTTGTGTTAAGTGTTCTTATATTTTGTTTATGCTTAATGTTCTTTTGTACTTAATTGGATAAATAATTGAATCTTGTAGATAACTGATTCACCCCCCCACCCCACCCCCCCCCCCCCCCTCAGTTATCTCTTGGGACTATTCCTAACAGATTGGTCAAAAATCCAAGTAGTACACCCTTTAATAGACATTATTACAATTGCAATAAGTTTGGACATCAAGCAAGAGAATGCAGATCAAGATCTAATAGTATATCATCTGAAGGAATTTTCATAGGTTATTGTTACATGTGCAATTGGTACAGACATAAAGTTGAACATTGTAGATCAAGAAGTCTACCTACAAGAAAACCAACTAAACCAATAAGTACATTGAGAAGAGAAGGAATTATTCTAGCTATGTGCAACATTTGTGGACACTTTGGACATATGTCAATGAACTACAGATTTACGAATCCAAGAGGAAACTCAGGACCATGGAGATCATTTTGTATGGTATGTTTTATCTGTTATAAGTATGGATAGATTGCCCAAAATTACATATACCAACAAGCCAGTAATGAGGATAAAAAAAGGAAAAGATATGATTAATCCATAATAAGTGAAAAATAACATGAAGAAAAAGTGGATCAAGAAGGAGAAAGTCAACAAGAAAGAAGGAAGCCCTCTAGCCTATGGGGAGGAGGACTCGTCGTCAAACTAAGCAAGTAAGTTTTTGCTTAGGGACCAATAAGAAATTGCTAAATTTATTTGTCCCTTTATAAGATAAGATAGGATGGATCACATGTTAGCATATTATAGATATAGTGGAACTCATACTGGACACATTTAATGGAAATCAATCAGTATTAGATATCATTGATTTATCAAGTTTAAGATAAATAGTTATCGGTGAACAAGTTTTGCCTATCGAAGAGAAAGGAAATTAATCGGTAGATAAGCATCACTATCAGACAAAAGAGATGACTATCAGCATAAAAGTTACTTTTGAAGATATTTATTTCCTAAATAGTCATTTGCATACTTTTTGGTAAATAAATACATGTCGACGCTATTCATTTTTTACCTTACTTTTATGAAGCAATCATTTGAGAAGCATCTAAGAGTCTAGAGAAATCTATTGTGAAGTGTTATCAGCAATAAATTATTACAAAAGTGATTGACATTATTTTTATTCCCTAGTTTAAGAAGAGTCAATTGAAGTGCATAAAATCCTAGCGAATGACTTGTGTTTGTAGAATCATTTGAGCACAATGGAAGCTAATATTCAAAATGTAGTAGTTGTAAGCATCAATGACAACCAACACCAAGATTCAAATTGTACCCTTTGAAGGTAGCTGAGAAAGACAATGCAAGAGTGCTATTTTTCATTACCTCTGAGACTTGTGCTTACAAAAGACATCAGAAATTTCATTCACAACAAGGTTGTAGAACTGGGAGATGTAGAAATCAATAAATTGCACTACACAAAGCTAAGCATTGAAGGAAATCTAAAGTATGGGCATAAACATCTAGAGACAAAAGGATTAACGCATTTTGGTAAGAACAATGAGGAATGGGTCAGATATGTACTAAGTTGCATGCATGGAATTTATGTGGTTAGATAAAAAAAAAGTCCAATAAAAATAACAAAAGACCAAATTCATATGGTCAATGGCTTATCGGTGAAAGGAAAAGAATGTACCCTACATGTAAGCAACATTGATGAGCTAAGACAAATTACTAAAAAATCTAAAGATGAGAGAGCCATGAGAGTATACAAGGTCAAGGACCTGGAAATGTGTTTAGCAATAATGATTGTTGGTTACAAATTCTACCAATCCACTTGACTGGATGGTGTACCTGATATTGTTGTGTATGCAACCTATGACATAGGAAAACTGGAAAAAGCCTACAATCTGGCAGACATGTTTCAGACTCAATTTTTTGTAAATATGAATCGACTATAGAGGGATCTCAAACAAGAAGTCAAGTATGGATCATTTCTCATATGTTTATATTTTTATGTCAAGAATTTATTTCTGGGAATAGGACATGTAAATTGGAAAATAGATAGAACAGTAATTTATGAGATAAATTATTATATTTCACAATTAGGTGAAGAATACAATCAAATTATGTGGGGATATTTTAAGTAATTTCAAATTAAAATGCAAGCACACTATTGGATACCCCCATTGATAGTAGAGAAGTATAGAGATTCTATTTTCTTTCTTGTAGATACTGGCACATGAAAAATCTTGCCTATATAACCAAGAACATCTTGGGTAGCAGCATTTGGATATGAATTCACTAAGGATATTGTAGTTAGATGTGGATATCACATATTAAATTTACATATTGACAGAAAAGCTAAAAATTTTGGAACATATGAAGAGGCTTATGAAAGAATCACGTTGGAAATCAAGAAGCCAAATATTCTGAAGGAGAAAGAGACAATGCTGAAGAAATTGACTACTAAATATGGAGAGACTAAAGAAGAGAGAAGTGCTTACCTAGAATCTATAGAGACACAAGCCTTATCATCCATTCAAGAGATTGAGGAGAGTGTAGAAGAGGAAACAGAACTGAGAACATTGAGTATTATGAGAAGGAAAGGTAAAGCAGAAATAGAGATAGAAGAAACTTTGAAAAGGAAAATAATTAGAAGGAAGAAAGAACAACCTTCAGAGACAAAATAAAGAACTACAAGGAGTCAAGCGAAAAATACACTAGCAAAGAAGCTATAGTCTGAAGTTGAAGAAGAAGAACAAGACACAAAATCTGAGAAGGAAATAATGACATGGGAAAAGAAATCAAGAACGAAATAGTTTAAGATACCAACAAATCCTACTGAGATGACACAATACATAAATGAAATAGAATTAGTTGGATGGATCAACCCCACTGCATTTTCAAATCTTTTGGAAGAAGAGAAATAATTAATTGAAGATATAATTAAAAAGAATTTTCATGCATACAACAAGTGCCCTAGAGATATCAAAGATAATGTACCAAAATAATTGTGTGACACTTTACTTGTCAGATGGAATTCAACATATCATAGAGTTGAAGAGATAAGAAAAAAGTGTTAAAACAACTCATACCACATCTATCTGATAATGATGCAGAGACCTATACAAAAAAGCATAATAAATCATTCAGAATGAAGATGCTAATAGCTATGATATTAGTAAATGAAGAACCAAAATTAGAGTAGGATATCATATAGCTATGGAAGGATATACTAAATAAAGAGAAAGATGCAGCCTACTTAGAGGTGGGACTATCACAGATTGATGATTCATTTACTGTCAATGAATTAATCAGCAATGCACCTAGTGTTGGCAATTTGGCTGAGTTGATTACATAGATGTTGTCATTATGGAAACATATGATCCACATGAGTATCGTAAAGGTCAAAGAAAAAGTATGACAGAGCGCATTGCAAATTTGTCTAAGTGTGAGATAGTACTTTTACCAGTGAACCTGGATACAGTTTTTGTTTGTGATGTTGATTGGAGTAAGTTCAGTGCTTGCACACTTGAACATAGACTCTATGATGTCTATTGATTACCCATCTCAGACTACAAGTCAGTACGGCATGTACAAAAGAAGTTATGATAGTTTTACCGAAGACAGTGTCAAGCTGACAGGACAGAATATGAAGACAGAACTAGTAAAGAGTTAAGGGATTATTTTGTTTATCAAAATAATGACTTAATAATATAAAGGGATGACATCCTAGATGTTAACTCTTGGATAAATTTATTTGTATAAATGTAATCGTAATTGTAATTGTAATTAAAGTAGTAAGAACACAATAGTGTGGACAAGTGATATGATGCGAAATATATGAAGCATATGTAATAGTGATAGTGAAAGAGTAGTGAAGAGATATTGATGCAAGCAGTATAAGGTTATGTACCTTAACCTATTTTTTAATCAGTGTATATTGTATATTACTTGTTTGGGCAATGGGCTCATTTGGTAATCACATTTTGTACTACCAACTCCTAACAGGGTTGAGGCTTCTAACAAGGCCTATAGTCCCTTAATTAGGACTGATACACTATATGCTTGTAATAGACTCCTAACAGGGTCAACATCCTTAATAGGATACTTTTGATTAGTGGATCTTTGTGGGTACCATCCCCACCGAGGTTTTCCCTTGGCTAGGGTTTCCTCGAGAACAAATAATGTGTTATGAGTTCTTTATTGTTATGCATGTTGTTTAGCATCCTATGTTATGCATGTATAAAGATAATCTGTTATATCCATAATTGGGAAAAAGATAAAGTTTGTAGAATACTAATTCACCCCCCCTCTCAGTATTCCCTATTTCTAACAATTGGTATCAGAGCTTAGTTACTCAGAAAAGAATCAATCAAGGAAAGCCTAGCAGCTTGAGTAAGATCTCTATGGATATGGATCAACTACAAAATAATCTTGAAGAATCTCTTGAACAGATTGACTTGATTACTATTGAAAAAGATACCTTGAAAAGAAAGTATGATGATGCAAAGAACCTCATTGAGAAACTAAAAAAAAAATTGGAAGCTCTGAGATCTGAAAAGGAATCCAAAGTTTTTATTGAAGATTGTGATGACAATTTAGAAAAAGCAAATGAGATCCTTAAGCATGAACTGAAGATAGCAAATTTGAAGCTTAGTTTGAAAGATGGAAATGGCAAGAATGAAGCAAATCTAAAATCTGAGAATGAAAGTCTAAAGACTAAAAATGAAGGACTAAAATCTAAACTTTGTAAAGTAACATCTAAACTTGAGAAAGTTAATTTACAGTATGATGAACTTGAGAAATACAATAAGATTGTGAAAGGTGAACTGACTCAATCCAAACAACAACTTGAAAGGCTATATTCAACTAGTGAGAAGATTGATGAACAAATATCTTATCAAAAACCATTCTATGATAAGACTGGTCTTGGATTCAACACTTTTAAAGCAAATGATGAAAGCAAGGAACCAGATCTAAAAATATCTGAAAGCATAGATGAGAAGAAGCCTGATGAGATCAACAAATCTGAAGATACACCTAAAGAAGAAGAATCATCGAAGCAAGAGGAATCACCCAAAGGTATGCAAAGAGAATTCAAAGGTAGATGTTTTGCTTGTAATACTATTGGTCATATGAAGAGAGATTGCATAGGTAAGCAATTTAAACCTCTTAATGGTTATTTTTACAATTTTCATGGTTTTGGAGATAGAGCTATTGAATGTAGGAAACCTAAATTTATTGATAATAATGATGGTAGTAGAATGTTTAGGAATACTAAAAATGCAGATAAGAAACCTACTGAAGGTATGAATAGAATAAATGGAGTAATATGTTATAGATGCAACAAGGTTGGACACATTGCTAGAAACTGCAGATCACAAATCAATCAACCTAGACCAAGATATGGAAACAATGGAATTATCTGTCAGATATGCAACAAGATTAGACATACAGCAAGGTTTTGCAGAATGAACAATAGAGTTTTTCATCCTAATCCTAATCCCATAAATCATGCAAGAAGAAATGAAGATTCAAGTAACAGTTAGAAAGGATGTTGTAGTAATTCAGATGAAGTGAAGTTTATCAAAAGCACAGATCAAGGAGACATATTCAACATTGAAGGTAATCAGGAAGGTGAAGTATTGAAAGGTAAGAATGAAACTTTACCTGACCTATCTCAAAGTACTTAATTTATGTAAATTGCAATAAAATAGGAACTTAGATTAGTGTAGAAGTAGATATATGATGAACTAAGTCTTGCGCAGTTAATGCAAGGTAGTTTATGATATTCTAATGCTATGGTTAAGAGTGCAAAGAAAAATATTATGTTTTGCAAGATTGCAAGAAGTTTTAAGTTTTACAGATTAGCAGAAACAACTTTTTGGAAAGAAGCGGCAAAAGAATTGAATGCGATGTTAGATCTAAGTGAGATTGAATTAGTAAAAGGTTATGATCAGTATTATTTGATCATCAAAGTGAATTCAAGTGTCAAGGAGATCAAAGAGTAGTGATTGAAAGCATTTTGCAAGGATTTGGAGAAGAATTTTGTGTCGAATCTACGCAAGCCCTAAAATCATGAAATTAAGGTATTTTACTTGACAAATCTTTGAATCAGTAAAGGAATTTGAAGAAATCATGGATATTTCTTTAATACACAATGTCAGAGATAAGAATAGACCTAAATTGAAAAGGGAACAAGTAGAACCCTTGGAAAATGACCCTAGGTTTGCATTATCATCCGTACGAGATAGAGTTATACACTTAGAAAATGTCAGAAGTTATCTTGGATGCAAACTAGAGACAGTCAGTGATAGTGATTTCACAAATGAATATTAGAAGATTTACAATCAGGATATGACACTGAAACAAGGTTTTGAATATTTGGAACATAATGAAATTGTTAATTATGGATTATAGTATTAATTTGATAATGAAGAATGCACTAAGATTATCTTGAGCAAAATTCATAATGGAAAGTTTTGGCTAGAAGATAGAGTGATAGATATTACAGCAAATTTGATTCTTGAAGTCACTAGATTATCTAAAACTGGAGCTATTCCTTTAAATGAGAAAAACATGAGGAAAATAGTCATTGATAACACAAACTCATCCTATAATGGTAGAGGAATTGTGATTAGTAAGATCAAACAAGATGATGTGAGATACTTATGCAAGGTCCTAACTACTAAGTTTTGTGAAAATTCAAGAGAGGATGACATGGTAGTTGGAATGGTACATGCAGCCTATCTAATGTGTGTTGACAGGGTACAACTTGATATGTGTGAAATTATAAGAATTCAATTGTTTGAGAACTTGGAGAAGATTAAGAAAACTAAGTATACATAGTTTAGGTTCTCATCCCTAATCACTTATATATTTTTTCATCTTTTGAGGAGATTTCCTTACACCATTAGAAATGACTGGAATGATGGACAAAATAAAATGGAAAAGATTAACCTAGTGTATAGAAGACATGTTATTGACAGTGTAAATGAGAGTGCATACTGGTTATTAAGACATTTTAGAATATTGTGTCTAGCAGATCAAGGATCCCTAAGTTTCTTGTTGAAAAATATAAAGATGATATATGTTTTATGGTGGGTACTGACTTTACCTGTATTGAAGTAGTGGAGCCTAGAACAGAGTTCATAGACCCTCTTGGCTATGAGATATCTGAGGTAGAAGGAGAAGAGTATGTTAGTAGGTTACTTAAGTGTAAGTTGGACACTCAGTGTAACAGGTTTGGAACCTTTGAGGAGAACTTCAACTCCGCAAAGATCTTAATTGAAGAGAAGCAATCTAAGAAGAGAGTTGAGAGCACTATAAAGAAAATCCTAAAAGATACAGGGATGATAGAGCATGATTTTTTGGTAGAAAAGAAAATAGCAGCAACAATTAGAGAGAGTGGACAAAAAGAAGTTTTGTCTATCCCTCCTTTATCATCAATTGCAGTACAACAGGAAGAACCACAAGTGAAGGTGAAAGTGGAAGTAACTGAGAAGGATATAGAAGCAAAGATGTCTACTAGATCCACTTCCTCCACATCTAGCAAATGAGTAAAGGAAAGTGCTACTAGACCAGGAAAGAGACATAAAACTTTAGTGCAACTAGTTCCAAGAAAGATTGCAGAAATAAAAGATGATGTCACTACTAAGAAGAAAGCTTGGAAACCAAAATTTGAAAAGATTAATGAGTAGATCATTGAGAATGGTGACTTTGCAAGAATGAACAAGTACTATGATCTTTATGATTATACAGACAGAATTAATCTATAGAATGTAGTTGTGAAGCATATGATTTTGACTGATAAGAAGTTTGATACAATTCAGGGATAGATACTTGATGATTTATATAACAAACTTGTAAATAGGAAGAAGAGAGCATTAGAGGAGGACATAGCTATTAGAGAAAAGCTTGTGAGGAAGCTTTTTGAAATAAGAGATGAGACACATTTCAATTAGATCATGAAAACCTTAAGCACCCATCTGAGAACCAAAAGGAGAACTATTCATATTATGGGAGGCAGGTATGAAGAAATCAATTCTGAGACAGAGCAAGCTATTATCAAAGTTATGGAAAAAAATATTGGAGAACCATCAGTTGCAGTAGAGCAAGTAGGTGAGAAAGAACAAGAGGACATTCCCTCTCCTCCATCCATTAATATTGAAGATGAAACAATGAATGTAGAAGGTACAAAAATCACCTTGGATACTGATGAAAATGTATTCAAGAATTTGGAAAACATTGTTGATAATTCAGC
Organism: Chamaecyparis obtusa; assembly: GCA_027943335.1. NCBI lineage: Eukaryota > Viridiplantae > Streptophyta > Pinopsida > Cupressales > Cupressaceae > Chamaecyparis > Chamaecyparis obtusa. The sequence goes on from BSBK01001060.1 coordinate 1,907,581, forward strand.
CTTTGAAGAACAGGAAGTTACAAAAGAAGAAAAGATGATAGAGACTATAGTTGTAGAACCACCAATAACAAAGGAACAAGTTCCCATTCCCACCAAAGAAGATATCAGTCTTACTCCTGAGACTGGAATGAAGACTCAAATTGGATCTATGATTAAGCATTTGGGAAAGGAAGTAGATGATGATGTCAGTTGGCATTGATCACATCCTTGAATAAAATCATTGGAAAGAATAAGAAAGTGAAGAGTCTTGAAGGGTGTCTGAAGGAGCTAACTGAGAAGTTACAAAGCATTTTAACTACACAAATTGCAGAAGCAAACCCTATGGAGAAAGCAAAGAAGGTAATGAGCACTTTTGACAATGAATTCGTAAACTTCTCTGATATTGCAAAAGTGAAAACACAAGTAGCCTACTTGTCTAGAATTCTTTTGAACATCAGTCAGAATATAGGAATGATATCAACACTCTTGATATTTGTATCAAGGATTTGAGGAAGCATTTGGAAATAGGTAAATCTTTGTACATACAGTGTACAAAATCAGAGACCTTGACAGCAGAAGAAGATCAGAAGATAAAGTTGAAGGAAGAAGAAATTCTAAATGAAACTAACCTTTTGTCTAGCCCCAATGTGAAGGTATGTGATGTTGAGAAGAAAGTTCAGAAGCTTTATGATGTAATCATAGTTGTGCAAGATGAGAGAGATAGGAAATTGAAAAGATACACTCTTTTGAGAGAGAATACTTCTATGAAGTTAAGCATTATTGAAGAGTAGTTGGAAGAATGTCTTTCAGCTAAGACATCTTTTCAGAAGTTTAACTTTGAAAACCTCCAAGCATGTGAAATAGCATCTTATGGACTGAGCACATTACTTAATGTGGCAGATTCCATTAAGAAATCATGGGAGAAGGAGATAGAAGCCATGAAGATAGATTTCTCAGATTGTGTTGCAAGCCTACCGGCTTTGCAATAATTGAATTGAGGTATAATCTTTTTGTGATACAATTTTGTAACCCTTCCTACCTTTATTTTGTCATTGTTGTCAAAGGGCAAGAGATATATAGAAAAAAATTGATAGTATATGATAAGGATTGATACTCTTAGGGGGAGTACTATATTAGAGATAATAATTTTTGAGGATTTATAAGGATAGTATATATTTTATACTTTGGCCACAATTTTGAACAATTTTGAGATTCTGAGTTGTACACTTAGCCAATTTTCTCATATGTTGCCACCAATGACAAAGGGGGAGATTTTTGGAAATTTGACTGAGTTGATTACATAGATGTTGTCATTATGGCAACATATGATCCACATGAAGATCACACAGGTCAAAGAGCAAGTATGACAGAGCGCATTGCAAATTTGTCTAAGTGTGAGACGGTATTTTTACCAGTGAACCTAGACATAGTTTTTGTTTGTGATGTTTATTGGAGTAATTTTAGTGCTTGTGCACTTGAACATAGATACTATGATGTCTATTGAACACCTATATCAAAGTGCAAGTCAGTATGGCATGTACAGAAGAAGTTATGATAGTTTTATCGAAGACTGTGTCAAGCCGACAGGACAGAATATGAAGACAGAACTAGTAAAGAGTTAAGGGATTATTTTGTTTATCAAAATAATGACTTAAAAATATAAAGGGAAGACATCCTAGATGTTAACTCTTGGATAAATTTATTTGTATAAATGTAATTTTAATTGTAATTGTAATTGAAGTAGTAAGAACACAATAGTGTGGACAAGTGATATGATGTGAAATATATGAAGCATATGTAATAGCGATAGTGAAAGAGTAGCAAAGAGCTATTGATGAAAGCATTATAAGGTTATGTACCTTAACCTATTTTATAATCAATGTATATTATACATTACTTGTTTGGGCAGTGGGCTCATCTATTAATCACATTTTGTAGTACCAACTCCTAACAAGGTTGAGGCTTCTAACAAGGCCTATAGTCCCTTAATCAGGACTGATACACTATATGCTTGTAATAGACTCCTAACAAGGTCAACATCCTTAATAGGATACTTTTGATTAGCGGATCTTTGTGGGTACCATCCCCACTGGGGTTTTCCCTTGGCCAGGGTTTCCTTGAGAACAAATAATGTGTTATGAGTTCTTTATTATTATGCATGTTGTTTAGCTTTTTATGTTATGCATGTATAAAGATAATCTATTAGATCCATAATTGGGCAAAAGATAAAGTTTGTAGAATACTAATTTACCCCCCCTCTTAGTATTCCCTATTTCTAACACCTAGTGCACCCGATATGAAAATCAACAAGGATGAAGTAATTATTAAAGATATCATTGAGGAAATGGAGAAAATGAAAGAACTAGTATAGATGCCTACAAAAAGAGAAACTGAAAAGTTTGACACATCTTTCAATACATCTACTAAAAAAATAACACTGGAAACTGATAAGGACATAAATAACTGGCAAGATATTGTATTGGTCTCACCACAAGAAGAGTTACCAGAACACACACTACAAAGTACTGGGGAAATATTGCAAGAGATGAATAAGAAAGAAGAATTATTAGGCACAAATGAGAAGAACCTAATATTAGATGAACAACAACACTTACCACTTAATCAATGAAAAATAGATACTAACAAGGAACAATCTATTGAGAAATAATAGGAAACTAAAGCCACTGGAAGAAAAGATAAGGAGAAGAGTGATACGGGTAGGAAAACACCAAAAGATTTAAGAAAAGTAGAATCCAACAAAATAAATGGAAGGGATGAGAAGAAATATAAAAAACAAAGATGGAGATAAAAACATTGATGAGGAAAAGGACAAAGATGCCAATAAGGAGCAACAGGAGACCAAAGGAAAAAGGAAGCATGAGCATGAAGAAGAAGATGAAGATGATGAAGTAGATAGTGACAACTCTCAATTTGAGATACTAAAATAGGATCTGAGAAAGATGAAGAAGATAAAGGATAAAGAAGAATATGCAAGAGTGTTACATTTGAAGGCAAAAATGGACAAGGAAAGAGAGAAGAAGTTAAGGAGAAAAGTTCTCAACAGGATGCTCAATATACTTGAGGACTTAATGCCAAATGTAATTGTTGATGAAGAAGAATCACTGGAGCAACAACTATAAGTATGTATTGATCAGATCAATGGATCATGAAATGATTTGGAGCTGCAGCTCGCCTGCAAAGGAACAAAGAAATAGGAAAATTAGCTTATACAGAAGTTATTAACAAAGTTAGTAGTTTTGAAAGTTGAACTATCAAAGGTTATTGAATTTTTTAAAGGAATTGTTACAAAAGCTATAGAAATGTATAGTAAGTTATGCAATTTTGCAAAATTCACAAGGAAAATAGATAGTAAGATTATCGGCGCTCATAGTGAGCTAGTACAGCATATCGGCACCCTATAGCCGACAAGGAAAATTTGTGTAGAACACTCCAAAAAGATGACAGAATTAACCTCATGAGAATAAGAATTCATAGTAGAAAAAGATAGACTACATATGAGGCTTTTGATACTACAAGGTATTATTACACCTCATAGAGTTATAATTAAAGACAATGTTGAAGCAATAGAGAAAATTGTACAGACACCAAAACTTAGTTCTATGGACATCTTAGAAGAGCTAGTGTCAGATCTCAATGGAAATATTATTGGTTTAAATGCATTAAAATATTCCTAGAATACCATTTTATAGAATACAGGAGATAGGTACAAGTTCATCACAGAGAAACTATAGGAATTGTACACTCAATAAGCCTATATATCAGTTAGCATTGATTTCCAAAAAAGGGGGAGAAGTAAAGGGACAGAAGTGAGAAGTTAGTGAAGAAATAAGTGAGAAGTAAGTAAAAAAAAAGAAGTAGAAACAAAAAAAGGAGAAGTAAAGAGATAATTATCATAGGGGGAGATATTGACAAAACATTTTTTTAAATTTTACGAGACAGAGAAGAATCCGAGAATCATAATTTTTGCCATCAATGCCAAAGGGGGAGATTATTGTAAATCTAAGGATAATTCTTGTCATTGATGTCAAACATCACTAATGTTAGATTTATACTATCATCAAGCTAAATGAGTTATCAGATACTTAAGACAATTATCAAAATAAGGAAGTTAGTTATTGGAAGTTGATAGTTATCGGATAAAGGAAAATAATGTGAATTGTAGCCGACATAAGGAAAAGAGAAAATGGTTTATGGAAAAGATCAAGATGAAGGGACCCTAAGATCTAAGGTCAATATATATGATTCAATAGAGAATAATTGGATCAATTTAAAATGATCAAAGGAGAAAATTAGAGAGAGGGAGAGAGAGGTGAAGAACAACTAGCGAAAGAGAAGAGAGTTTTGAAGATAGAGATAGTGAGTATAAGGGATCTGATAAGATTTTGAGGACAGCACAAACTAGTTGACTATCTTGTAAGTAATCCTAACAAGTTTTTCAAAGGTATTATAAATCCCTTAATCAAGTAGTATCTAACAAGATTGTTGAAGTTTGTTGTATAAACTTTTTGTAAATCCTTTAACAGGGTGAATGCCATATAAGCAATATAAAATCTCTTGGCAGAGTAGTCCTAAAAAGACTATAGATGCACTTAACCATGTATCAATCACTCCTAATAGGGTGAGTCACTCATAAAGTGACACTTTGTAGCCTTAATTGACAAAATCTTTTAGATGCAGTGAAGAGTTGTGGATACCATCCCCACCACAATTTTTCCCTCTAACCAAGGGTTTCTACAAGACCAAAAATCTATGTGTTATGGGTGTGTGAATAATTTCATGAGTTAGCTATTATTTACTTTACATTTTTTCAATTACAACATATCGATGATACATAAAATACTATATGTAAATTGAGAAATGAGACTACATGTTTATGATTGAAAGTTTGAATTGATACAAATCTATTAATACAAATTCACCCACCCCCCCCCCCCTCAGTACCTAATCTTTCCAATCAAAAACATGAACATGAACTCTTTAAAGATGTCCCTATCTATTTTAATGCTTTATAACATTATCAACTTGAATTTGATTTTTTTTATAGTTTCCAATTCACAAAGCTAACAATTCCTTCTTGGTTAGCCATGATCATTTAATCAAACACAACACCATATCTCTAATTTGTGGCAAAGATGACCTTTGTACTCTTGTGGCACTTGGTTCATGATGAAGGGGCAAGGATCATGAGGGGCCAAAGCTATGGCTCACCCTAATGTTCCAATCCTTCAACACACAATGCGGAAGCAAAACACTAGAAAGTGAGAGGGAGAAAGTAAGATCTTCATTAAATTACATCAACAAACAGTATACATGTCGGGCTGTAAGGCCTTCCCAGTTTAGGCCAGATATTACAATAAATTTAGAAGTCCTCAAACATGCAAGGATCCATCAAATTCTAACTTCTAACTTCCCCCTTGATCTCTCACTCCCCTAACTCTAAACACAGACACTAAATTTATACAAGAGTCAACCAAACTGAGTCAGCCTTCAGATCCACAAACAATGGAAGTAACGGTCAGATTAAGGACCACCAGCTTCCCAATAATGGATACCAGCATTAACTCTGTAACCCTTGATAAATGCACGCGTCAGCCCCAACAAGAAATAAAATAAAACCCGTCGGTAAGCAGAGATAACCGACCAGCAGCAAAGCAATATCGAGCACCAAGAAATTACCGACCGAACTCGGTAACCGAAGCAACCAACCAACTCGAGAGAAGAGCAAACTGACCAACGCAAAGACTACCAACTGAACTCGGTAATCAAAGGAAACCGACCAACATAGGAAAGAGCAAACCATCCAAATAGGAACCGAACAACACAGAAAATAGCAAACATCTTTTTGGTGACACAGGATTGCCAAGAACCCAAGATGCTCCAGCATCAGTTCACTTAAGTAACCTTCAGAGCCTTGAATTTATCATGACCTTTTCACAATGAAGATCATCCTCTAGGATCATACCAAACTCTTAAGGGGTTAAATTTTTTTTTTTTGCTTATGAGTATCAAGCGTTGCAACAACAAATTTTGAGGAAAAACAAACCCAAAAAATTGGACCTACAACCATTAAAATGGAAATATTTTACTTAATATTCCATAAAAATCAATTAAATAGACCTTTTGGAAATATAATTCATAGTCCTAAATGTTCCAATAGGTTTCCAATTGTAAAAAATCCATACACAATTGGACCAAGCTCTCCAACAATGAATTTTACAGAAAAAAGTGAATACATAGTTATATTTTTATTGCAAACTTTCACCAATATCATCTCCAACCCCATGCCTCAACCCAAAGAATAATTTTCTACATTTTTTGATCCTTTCCAATGGTTCTAACTATAATTTTAATTCAGTTAGCCGTTGGAACCACAATTTGTCAATGTTGCTTGACAACTTGTAAAAGTTGTCAACCAACTTTTACATCTTTTTGACAACATTTTCCAAATGACTTAAAACCTACCCAAAAAAAATCCAACATGCTATAAATGATTTGAAGACATAAATTACATCATTTTCACCCATCATGGGTACATTTTACATATATATACCAAGTTTGACCTATCATGACCTTTGTAGGTCAATATGAAACAATTGGCATCAAAGGCCTTACAAAGTGAGTTGAAATGATTCTAAATGACTCCAAATGATCCTTAGGTACCTTATTACATCTCAAAACAACAAGAATCAAGAAATCATGACAAAATCCTTTATAAGGCATCAATGTAACATAGGTGCTCCTACACCAAAACATCTCTACTGTCTTATTTATTGGAGAACATGCATTGCCTTTAGGAAGCTTTCCATTGACTATCATAGTGGATCCATGAACATAAAATAGTGGTATTTAATGGAAAATAATATAAGTGTAACATGGCAATCAAATAAGATGAAAGAGTAGAGGAATCATGTCATTTGGATTTAAGAACATAGTTGAGACTAAAGAGGGCTAGTTATGGGATTTTGCTTTGGTTCTCATGGAAAGGTAAAGATTACATGAAAATAGTCACTATTACCTATTTTACCTCTTCATGGGAAAAAAAAAAAATTAAAGTGAATCTTAGACTTTTCTAGGTGGGTTTTGTGTGTTTAAAAATGGTAAAAAAAAGGTCACTTAAAAATTATTTAATCTATGATAGTCAAGTAAATTAAGGATGCTCCCATATTAAAAGGTTTAGTTTATTTCACTGTATTGGTTGGTGAGATTCAAATTCTTAAAGAGAAAAATAAGTTTTTCACTTTGTGTGAAATTCAAAAAGTGTGAAAATCAAGTTCATTTCAACAATTGGAGGGAAATATTTTATTGACTTAACCCCCACAAGGGAAACCCGAGTTTCAAATTCTTCCTTGGTTTGGGTTAAGGTTTTTGTGCCCTATCAATGCCTGTAAGAAAGGAAAGAAATAAATCAATACAAATTGTAAGTTTCCAAAATAATATAAAACTTTTAGATGAATGAGAAGCAACAAAATCAAGAGACAACAAATTTCATTAAGGAAACAACACTCTTGATTACTAGGAATAGCAATTCAAAAAGAAATAACAACATCTTCTCAAAGAATAATGGTTTTCTAAAGAAGAATGCCAAAACCTCATGCGTAGAGTAGCACGAATTTATCAAATTAGCAATGTTCTTAAGAGAATGGAATGGAAAATAATTCATTTGAGTTAAAAATAAGTAATATCTTAAGGAACACTCAAGTTTCATGGAGATGGTTGTGAATTAGATGAAGACAAGGGAAATCTATTGAAGGGAGCTTAATGCATGAACTAAATGTAGAGTAGGGTTTCTTGTTTGTACCAACATCATATTTTGTAAGAGATTTGAACTCATCATCTTTTACAAAATACTTTGGAACAAATAATGAGGTTAGCTATGATTCATGCATTTGCAAACTATTATAAATTAATTATATATGGTAAACTCCCCATTGGATTCAAGGTGCAGACCTTCCAATGTGGTTGGGGATAGTTTTGATGGCTTATTTCCTATCACAATATGGGGTGGGTTAATTAAGGCCTTTGAGAGTACATTCACCTCAAAAATATGTCATTTCATGTAATGTAATGATTGAGATATTTTCAAAAAATTGATTTATTGAAAAGGCTTTAGAAACTTTAAAACTAATGGAATTGGAAAGGATAAAACCAAATTCTTTGCTAGTGTCCTTCCTACCTCTACCAAAATGGAAGCTTTGGAATAGGGTATGCACATGCATAAAATCATGCCCTGCCTATGCTAACATATGTACTATGGTGGGAAGTACACAAACCAGTACAGTTGACAAATCTAGGACATGTCGCATATGATGAGTAGCATGAGGAGGGTGAGAAGGTCAAGGAGTAGGGATAGATGATGAAAATGGGGGTGATGCCCATGTGATAGTAGAGGGGAGTCCTCAATGGAAAGAGAACCCATGGTATGGAGACAAAGAGCCCCTCGAGCCAAGAGAGCTAGGACAGTTACAACAACATAGGTATAGGGAAATGAACATGGATAGGTATAGGCATTGAGATAGGATATGAAAGTACAAGTATCAAGGTTAAAGGATCATAGGATAGGGACCAGACACTAGAAGAAGCAGGGGGTGTCTGATACAATCTTGATGAGAGAGTATGAGAGCATTTAGGATAGGATAAGATTGATTACATCCAAATCTTTGTTAGTTTCCTCCCTACCTATGTCAGTGTATTATGCACTGTGAAGTTTTTAAGAAAAAAACATTCATTTTCATGAAGGAAAAATAACAGAGATAGGTTAGGGATACATGAAATAATGATTAGAGATGTAGTGTTATCAGAGTGTGTAGAAAAACACAAGGTTTTAGAGCATCAATGGATAAATATCTATGAAACCCTAATAGGATAGAGCATCAATGGATAAATATCTAAGAAGATATTTTTAAGGAATTCCTATTGAACTCACCTAGCATGTGCACCTCTACGTCGACTATGCCTCCAACCAATTTTTTGAATGTGCCCATCATGTACATTAATTTTTTTTTAAACATTACTTTTGTCTTTGGAATTTCGACGAACACGGGCCATGTTTTGAAAAAACTAAAATTTTCCTTGTAAAATTTGACAAAGCAAAAGAAATCCCATAGCTCATCAAAAATGTTTGTCATAAAATGCACCCAAATGAGTTAGTGTCATAATTCTAATGAAGGCAGACAATATTTAAAAAGAAGAGCAATTTTTCCACAAACCAAAAGAAATCCCATAGTTTGTTGGAAATGTTCGTCAGAAAATGACCCTAAATGTATTAGTGTTTAAATTTTGAAACAAACACAAAGTCGCATAGCAAGTTATAAATGAATATGCAATTAACCTAAATAACTAATATATTATTTCCTCTAACAAGAGATTTTACATCATAATCAACAACAATTTTGACCAACTTGTCTGATGCAGGAGCATCTTGGGTACTTTGGAAATCTTGCATAAACCAAAAAGATTTCTTGTTTTTTGTTCTTGTCTAATGTTTGAGGAATGACCTTTGATGTTTATTTTTAAATTTATGTGAATTTGGCTCGTTAATGTGGACCTATCATGCATCATGTATCTAAGATCGTAGAGTTTAATTTGTGGGAGTTATCTTTCTCCTTATTCATGGTATGTTTGTTTCCTGGAAGCTCGAGTAGCGTGTGGTGTCAACTTCAGTGGTGTTTTATTTGGCATCTAGGCTTTACGCAGCCTTGGGTTTTTCTTCTTGGATCATGTTTGGACCTATAGTAATCTTTGTGCATGTTTTTTTTTTTTTTAAGGTCCTTGATTTCTCCTTTGGGGCAAGACATATTTCTTTGTAATAATTTGCCTGACAGGCCAACTTGTGGTCTTGTTGGCTATTTAATAAGAGGTCTAGGATTAGGAAAAGGGAAGAAGTTAGATAGAAGGAAATGAATCAAGATTTGGATCTGTAGGATGAGCTTCTAAGCTTGTTGTTTATTATCTGATTGTAAATGGTTGCAACCAGGTAGGCCTTATGCCTAACATGTTGAAAGAATATTGTCTCAGCACATCTACATTGAATTCACTATAATTCTTGTGCTTCTTCATTATTGTTGGCTTCCATGTGTAACTTTTTGGTTCCTAGTTTAGCAGAATTTTAACTACCTTTAAAGTGAAGAAATGCACCAATGGGTTATCTTACTTCCCACAATCTATACACCCTAACAAGAACAAGGACCAACTAAAAAATCTCTTAGGATTTCTACACTTTGAACTCTGCAGAATTTAGGCAGGTATACCTAGGATTAGATTCATTCACTTCTCAACTTTCCTTTCCACCAATCCTTAACAAAGTAGATAAATGCCCTTAATATATTCTCTTACTTATGAAATAAAGAGATACTATAAGAGCTAATCACACTACCAAATGACTCACCAAGCTAAGAAGGGGCTTTGCACTTTAGTTCTACAACTTGAATTTAAAATTTTTGATTTGATTTTAAAATTGAACTGAGAGAAAAGAGAGAATATCTACCTGACTGATTCTCTATGATCAGTGCCTTATTCATTAGGAATATTCAGAACAATTCCACACTATGGTTGGTGATCCAATCATTTACCTTACAAATGAAAATCAATTGATACTTAAAATTGCATTCTTATCAGAATCCTCTATAATACCCTATAACTCTATCAGGTTATACTAAGCATTTACTTAACTCCTTGAATTAAAATATATGAGGACATACAATTTAAAACAAATTGCGGCTATGATCTTGAGCTCTTTGTTCACAAGACATAGGAAATTATAAACCACCACAAAAGGAGACAAGATTTAAAGTAATTTTTTGCTAAATCTTTGTATTGACTTCCTTGAAACTAATACATGTAGTATTGGACTATACATAAAACATCCCACAAATTAATTCAAAACATTATATTCTTTATTAAAATCCTTGCAAGAAAAACATTACAGACTCTCTACATAATTCTTGACTAACTATTGAGACTCTTTTCTCAAAAAATACAAACTGACTTCAACTTGAAATTCTTTTGTGTAGTCATCCTCTTCCCAGTCTTGGAAATCCATATATATATGAATTGTAACAATCTTCAGACTCGGGAAAATAAAATTATCAGCAATCGATTTTCCCTTTCATCAATTCAGAGTTATTACAAAAGTGACAGCAAGTAGCTTGAAAACATCAAAATCTAATCTAATTTATAATGTAGGTGTAACCATAGCAAGAAAATCACAAAGATAAGATTTTCTTCATTTAATGACCTCTCGTCCTCAACTTCTCAATCAATATCAAAACTATACCTACCTCTGTGTGGTAGGGACTTGAATTTCTTTGACAATTTTCCCATACCATAACTCCTTCCAAAAGAGTATCCCTTACAATATCAGATTTAGCGGTGAACAATTCAAATTTGATCGACCAAAATAATCATTCATCAATTCTCTACCTATAATTATGTCCTTTCCATCTCTGTAAGAATATATCAGATTAGGTCAAAAATATGATCTTCTTGGCTCGTCGACTTCAATTAACCATGTCTTCAATTTTAACCAAGAAAGACCAGATGTTATCATGTGATTGGTCTGACCCTCCTTTCTTCTCAATCAATATTATGACCACCACTAAGTCTCCATGTCAGCAGACACTCCTCAAAGAATTTATCATATTTTAAAACTACAACTTCAATGGGTAAAAACAAAGATCATTTCACACCAAAAAATAAAATTCAAAATAGAGTCATCGATCAAAACCCTCATAGAAGATCGTGCGGTTCACAAAAATTCAACAAACTGACAACCACCACGTCACTCCACATGACTATAAAATTGGCCAATAAGAAAGTGACACCTCAACATTATCTGGCACTTAGGCCCCACCCTTTTCCTCTTTGTCAAACTAGACATGTGTCGCTTAGGCTCAATGCCTTCATCAGTAACTTTCATGCAGGTTTTGATTGCGAGAATATGCCTAACATCCAATCAAAACTAATCTTTCTACACTTTACCACCTTTAAGCTCGAGCTATGTGTAATACCCCAAAAATGAGCTATAGGTTCATTAACCTCCTATATCAACACATTGAATGAAATCAACATAGAAGTCCTAACCTAAGGCACATCTGAACATCATCGAATCCTAATTGATTATCATAAATTCTGCATCGGAGAATATTCCTAGCAATATTCCTAATTATCTTGATTAAATTTAATTTAATGATTATTTGGCGATAAATCATATTTATCCTAAAGTTTGATTAATTGAATATTCTCAATATTTAATCAATTGATTTAATTCTGCCACTTAATTATTTAATTTAATTTAATTGTATTTATTCCTAAGTATTATTATTTAAATTTGACAATAAATCAAAATTCCTATCATTAATTGATTAAATTCTTATTTAATTAATTAAATGCAAGTTGTTATATTTGATGATATTATTTTTGAATAAAAGTTTGAAAAATAATTGATTAACCCATAAATCAATTGTTTTATTTTTCAAAATCAGTTAAGTTGGAAATAAATCACTTTATTATTAATTAATTCATATTAAATCATGCACAATCAAGAAAAGCAGACAACTATCAATTATCAATTAAATCTAAATTTTATTTGGAGTTAAACTTTGCTTTTGCATGTTTTTGTGAATTAAATTATCTTTATTTTTAGATAACTCAAAAATCAAGTTGAGTTTATCTGAGTGATTTATGGCTTTCTTCCATGCATCCTCAAAGCCCTGAATTTCTATAAATTAAGGCTTCAGCTCATTCCAAATCATCTCATAATTTTGCAAACTCATGCTGGCAAATTGGTATCTGGAGAATCAAAGCTTCTTTGCGAATCAACAACTTTATGAGATCATTCATATTTTAGCATATCATTGTTAGATTAATTGTATTGCATACCAATTTTTCATCTTAGATTCTAGATTCATATCAGTTTTGATCATATCATTGGATAGAAAATATAAAAAAATAGATTAATTGTATACATTCCATATCCATCTTTTGCATTAAAATCCTTCATTTAGGTGTTGTCAAGGTCCCTGATCTCGATAACAATCTGAGAACATCATACCCGCACCTATTAGAAGGCAGTAAATCACCTGGTTAGTTTAGCTTTCAATTCATTGCACGATTTCAATTTTTGCTAACCTCTAATGTTTTACTGAAGTGTTATGTCTATAGATCAGGTACAAAATTCACACACACATTTCTGGCACCCACCGTGGGGCCCTAAAATGGGTTTCCCTTCATTTCTAGCAATTTTCTATCTTTTGAGGCTAAGGGTTTCAAGGGTTCTAGTATACTCTACAGGACGTTAATTTTGGCACTTTTTCTATCAAAACTGTGATTTTTAATTTTTTGTTCGTGCTTCCGTACATCTCTGCATGGATTCTCACATGAGATTTTTCATCGTTCCACATGAAGTTTTGCTGGTTTCAACACTTCCTCGCATGAGACTTCATCTTTTGTCACTCGAGACCATACTTCCTTGTGTGAGATTTCATCCTTCATCGCGCGAGACCGTACTTCCTCACGTGAGATTTCATCCTTCATCACGCAAGACAGTGTTTCCTTGCACAGGACCACATCTTGACTCATGAGAGATTTTGCTACAGAGACAGAATTTGTGAATCCGTACTTTCAGATTATTGATTTCTAACACTTACAGTTTGTTGTTGATTTATCTTGATTTTGTACTTTCGAATGTGTGCTAAATTTTGGATTGTAGAGCATTGGACCTAAGGTAATCTTCTCAGCTGATAAGACTTCGATTGCTTTCCTATCACATGTGTCTAGCTTGAGTGACTTTTATTGCTTTCCTATTACACATTTCATTTGGGCTATAAAAATGAACATAGTTTGCTTTCAGCATCTTTGTTACACATAGTAAATAGGCCCTATGAACACTATTTGTGGCTCTTGAGAGAGTGAGTTTCCAACGAAACTCTTCTCAATGAAGGAACCCTTGTAGGTACGGAGGATACTGAGGGAGTCTCACGTTCCACTAGATCCCTGTGTCTTCAACTTTTGATCAAGGCATTCTCTCTCCGGAGAGGTTGATAGATCATAAGGGGTTGACGTCATAGATCTTTGTGAGATAATCTTGGTCTTAGCGTGTCGGATTAATCTATCTGCTTTGTTTGGGTTAAAAGTGAAAAGGCTAGAGGATTATGCTCTACTTCCTTTTTGGATAGTACCAGAAACCCAAATCCTTGAATCTGGAACCAGTCTCCATGTGGTATATTTTTTGAGTCACTTTTAGAGAGGGTTACCATAGTAGACATTCCCTTAATTAGGTCAACCACGTTGACAGAACCTCAAGTGGTAATAGCCATTTTCACCGTGGTAGTGACAACCGTTATATAAATGTCCTGTTGGAAGAAATCTCCACAGGTGTGGTCTCTTGTTGGGCTGTCAGATCTCCCTAGCAGATCCTAAACATTAAGTTCTTGAACTATGTCAAAACCCTGGTGCACCTGAATTGGAGTTCACCCTCTTGGATCATAAAAGTTGTAGAGTCAAACCATTACTAAAAACCCTAGTGAGGCCAAATTTTCATTTTCTAGGAATATGTGCGTTAATGCAAAACTTTTTGGAACATACACAATTAGCACTTCTAAGGATTATCACAGATAAGTCACTTGATTGTTCATGTGCAAGGTTGTTTTTGCCCTTGTTCATTATTTTTAGACATGCTTGAAATCACTTGCTTGTTGTTTTGCGTACTTGCTTATCTATCTGGTTACTAAAAATGAATAAATCTGTTACAATCCTCAAATTTGGACATTGAAATTTCTAAACAATCTGAAACTAAAAAATTGAAAAATTGTAAATCTGAAGCAAAAATTCTTTCTGGTGTCAAAAGTCATCCTAAAATTTCAAAAATTGTATCAAAGCCAAAGTCAAAGTTGTCAGAGATTGGTCAAATTTGTCAAAAATCTAGTTTTTACAGCCTATTTCCAGATTCTGTCAAAATAGTCACTATGTCAGGAACAGAGCAGCAACTACTAAGAATCCAATCATTATCCCAAAGTGGTCTTTTGAATCCGATCCAGCCTTCTGTTAATCGATTTGAGTCTTTATCATCTTGTGTCAAAACCTTGTCATAACTATCAATCTTCAATCAATCATCAAAATGACTAATTATTGTGATATCTTGTCCGCTATCTTTTGGGAACCTACCCATACATCTAGGGCATAGTATCCTTCACCCACATCTAATCAAATCTTCAATCAATCAAACCTTGACAAGGTTGCGTCAGCTGATCATCTTGATTCCATTCATTCTTCAGTTGTCTTCATCTTATTCTTTTGCTTCACCCAAGGTTAATGGTGGAAACTAGAGCTTCCTCTCACAATAAATCTAGGGAAATATCTCATACTTTACCTTTGACCCACATAGGTCCAACTTTTGAGCAACTCAGTGATTCTGATCTTTACGAAGACAACGGTCTTGGAAACTTTCGATTGAAATCTGGTTACATTCCCCCTCCATCAATTCAAGGAGTCAATCAACAAACTCTACATCAATCTATTCCAGGGAGTCCTAAAACTCCTAACATGTCTCAAAGAATCAATACACATCAGGAAGAAATTCTAATCACAGCTATGATGAAACAGATACATGCTATGCAAGTCAAACTTAAAAAACTTGAGAAAGAAAAGGAACCTAAAGAGTTCTCCATGGAAGCTCTATGCCCTTTTCCATTTGATAAAGACTTGTACATATCACCATGCCCTCAGATAGAATGTGAGCAACATGAAAACCCTTATGATACCTCTTCAACGGAGAGTGACACATCCATCTTCGGAGACTATGATGACTATGATGATGGACAATATAATGATACTTATGACACCCCTGTTCCTAAGAATCCTCCTCATCGTGTGTTCCTACTTACTACAAATGGGCCATCACATTGGATAGATCATGAGGGTGATCCATATGATTCTGATTTTGAAAGAGACTTTGATGACTTCTGTGAACAATACCTAGATGACATATCTACTTCACTTGAGGAAGAGAAAGTTTTTCATGCTGATTACAAAAGTAAATACTATAAGAATCTCTCCTCTAAGAACTCTCAAGCTAAAAATAAAGATTACACTCTCAAGCAAGATCATGTTAATGCTGAACCTTTGTCTTGTGATGGTTCCCTTCCATCCCCTACTTCCTTCGATGCCCATACATTTCCTAAAACTTCCAAGCCTATCAAATCTTTCAAAATTCCTTCATCCACCAAAAGCCCTGATACTTTTCATACGATTCCCTATAGTTATCCTCAAGGGCTACCTCTTAAAGAAACTCAAGCTAACCTTCACTTGGCTTCAAATACTTTCAATAATGCTAAACCCAAAGAGCCTAAGCCTTCATACGCTACAATGCCTACTTCAGCTGGTCCTTCACCATCTCTGCAATAGTCTTCCATACAATCCCAACATGCTTCCTTGTCCTTAGAAGTGGCTCCATGTCAAGAGGACTCTCAAAATGATAAAGAAAAGAACGTAAAGAAAGATCAAGATCAAGAACCCTCCATGTCATCCACTCCTTTTCATGATGTCTCTTATCCATTTCATGGTTCTTTTGATCCTGCATCCCCTTTCCCATGCATTCCACCATGTCTGAAGCCTTCTCCTAAGCAAGATCAAGCTACTACTTACATCGTTGAGCTTATTGACAATCAAAATAACCTTACTACACTTGTGCTTTCCAAAGATGATATTTCCATTAAGGTTGGTAAAAATGGTGTTGTTACTTCCAATGTTAAGCCTATTGAAAATCAAGAGAAAAATTATGCGCTTATGCTATCCAAAGATCCTTGTCAAGATCAAAGTCTTCCATCTTCTTATTCTACCACTTCATGTTCATTTCCACTTTCTACTCTTCCTAACTCTTTGCAAGCTCTAAACAATCCTATCAAAGAAGTTTCTCCTATTCAAGATGTTCATGATTCTATTGAAAATCCTAATGCTCACTCTAACGATGCTGATGTCCTTGGTTGTCACATAGAT
This sequence comes from Chamaecyparis obtusa, assembly GCA_027943335.1. Classification (NCBI taxonomy): domain Eukaryota; kingdom Viridiplantae; phylum Streptophyta; class Pinopsida; order Cupressales; family Cupressaceae; genus Chamaecyparis; species Chamaecyparis obtusa. The sequence goes on from BSBK01001060.1 coordinate 1,924,570, forward strand.
GATGATGAACTTATTGATTATCCTTTTGCATTTTTCACTTCCATCCTTGGACCTCCTCCACCAATACTAAGAGCTTCATGTCTGCCTTCCATCTTGGGTCCTTATGTCCCTTCACTTTCCCCTCCTAAATCTCCTAATTCACCATCCATCTTGGGTCCTTACATCCCGCCATCTCCCATCTTTCCTCAAGATCAACATAGATACATACCCTTGAATCCTTTTCATCCACCCACCCATCTAAACCAGTCATATCCTCCTTCTTCTTCCACAAGTCCCAAGTCTTTTGGAAGTAACTTAAATGTTCAATACAAGAAAAAGAAGCAATATAAGAATCCATCAAAAAAATAAGATCACCATGTCTCCTCTAATCGACATGGAGGCATAAAGTCAAAAGAGATATCTAAGAAAAAAACTACAAGACAAGTATGGGTTCCAAAATCCATCATTAAAGATATTCTCTCTAGATCATCAAAAGAGATAAAAAGCCTATGGCTATATGGATTCCAAAGTCCCTCTTGAAAGACTCTAGTGTTGAAAAAAAAGTGAAGTTGACATTCAAGCTTCCAAAGACTTCCACTTCATCTTCTTCCAAAAACATTCTTCCATTCCATGTGCCTAAACCACAACCTCTGCTATCCATTCACCATATTCCTTCACGTATTCCCTCATTCATGTTTCCTCCATCCTCTCACCACCCTTCAAGGTGTGTATTGATGTTGATCTTGCCTTCCTTTCCATCTACCCTTTCACAATCCTTCCATTCATTATCCTTCTACCTTCTATCCTTTTTCCTCATTTGTTTATTCCTCCTATCTTCCAACCTCACTCACTTTACATAAAACCCTATCCTCCATTTTTCTCTTCCATCTCCCTTTCCCTATCAGCATCTTTGAGTGTATCATTTTGAATCCTTGGCATATCATGGTTTATCCTTTCAAGGAGCATTACCTAAAAAGTTTGCCTTCTTCCAAAAAAAAAAAAATTTATAAAAAAAAAACAAGAAAAAAAAGAAATGAAAAAAAAATTGAAAATGTGCCTTGGTGAAAACTTGGAAACAGGCACCTTGGTAGAAAAAGTAAAGAGAAATCAATTCATCCTATGGTTAAAACCACTCCCTTGTGGCACCTTGGATGAGTACCATGATGAAAACTAGCAATTAGGCATCATGCGTAGTTCTTCTACATATTTCATCCATTTCATCTTCTTTCTTTGATCTTGACAATGTTGATCTATACACGAACATTTGGCTATTTTGTGAGCTATCTTATGATGATCTTGCTTTCATTCCCTTCTTGTTTAGCCTTCATATCCATCTTCCTCCATTCATTTTTGCCTATCGCTATCCTTTTCCCTTTGGTCTTGATCTAAAAGAAAGAAAGAAAGAAAAAAGAGTAGAACACGATGCTTTGAACCTTCTTGACATGTCTATCCTTTGGACTACATCCTATCCTTCTTTGGCATTATGCTTTTGTGATTTATCCTATGCTGGCCTTTTATTGCTTGTCCAAATGCACTTTACATGACAATTTTTCCCTAGCTTGGGTATTCTTGAGGAATTTTCCCTTGAGGATTTCTTCCCTTCATTCTCCTTGATTCTCTTGTCTTCCATCTCTTCCACTAGCTTGCTAATCCCTCTTGTTCTCTACCTTACTAGACATTGGGATTGCACAATATGATCTTTTTTGGGAGTTTGTAATGGAAAAAGATGCTATCAAGTGTACCAACTATCAGAACTAGTATCAAAGCTAGTATCAGAACCACTATCAGAACCACTATCAGAACAAGTATCAGAACCAGTATCAGAACAAGTATCAGATCACCTAATGGGACTACACCTTTCACTTTGGTTTATGGGTCTGAAGCGGTACTGCCTATTGAGGTTGAAATCCCATCACTAAGAATCAAAATGCATGGTCTAGTAACTAATGATGACTATAGATTGTCTAGATTGCAAAAACTTGAACTACTAGATGAGCACAAACAAGAAGTGTATGATCATCTCAGAGTATATTAGAAGAGAATGTCTAGAGGTTACAACAAGAAAGTTAGACACAGAGAATTTCAAGTTGGTGATCTAGTCTTGAGAGAGAATCCTAAAAATCAATCACATCGAGAACACAAGGGGAAGTTTGAACCCAACTGGCTGGGTCCCTTTGTAATCACTGTTACTTTTGGCTCTGGTGCCTATCAACTCTCAATGACTAAAGGAGAACAGCTTTGAGAACCAATCAATGTTCTCCATTTGAAGAAATTCTATGCCTAAAGCATTCAGTCTATGGTAAAATGTCTTGAAAAAATCTTAAAAATTGAAAAAAGTCCTGAAAAAATGAACATCTTGGTGAAAACCTAGCAATAGGCACCTTGATGATCACAAAAAAATGAAAAAAAGATCAAAAGTACAAAAAAAATTGAAAAAATGAAAAGTACAAAAAAAATTGAAAAAATGAAAAATACAAAAAAAAAATGAGAAAAAGAAAAAGTGCCTTGGTGAAAACCTGGAAATAGGTGCCTTGGTAGAAAAAATAGAATCTCTGCCAAGATGGTGAAAACCTGACAAAAGGGCACCACTTGTTTCAAAACACTCCATCTATCAGCACAATTTTGGTCTTTCCCACCTTTCAGTCTTGCTTTAGTTTGTACATATCTCTCGGTTTGTTTCTACATTCCTATTTTCAATAAGTCGGTCTGTACACCAATCAGTTCAAGCGTCGGTATCCTATCCATGTTAAAACTTGGGGGCAATCAATGTCATATCCTATGGCCTCCAATGTATCTTAGACGTATCATATCCAGTCAGAGTCCTTTGAAGCTTCGTCTGCGTCAGTTAGTCTGTCTTGTCTCCAGAAAGGATTTTGCATTTACAACAATGCAATCAAACATCAAACTCAAAACAATCTATGCTTTTTACATGCTTTTATCTCCTTATATGCTTACTGATTTGTATTGATATTTTTGCATATTATGTCCTTTCGAGCTCTTCGATGATGTCCTTTACAGGATTTAGAGAGTGATGACTGGGGGCATAATCTTTTCTTTGTCTTCTGCTTGTATGTGAAAATCTAACAACTTTGGAAATTCTAGATTGAAATGGTGTCCGACTGTAAGAGCCTCTATCTCGAATTGGATGGCCATGTGTACCTCGACCATTGATACCCAAAAAGTTTAAGGAATTTTGATCTAACTATTGTCTTTTTGAGTGAGTTCTTTCTCCTACTGTGAAATGCGATCTTACCTAAGGATGTGAACAATAAAGGGTCACTATGGGTAATTCACATTGGATTTAGAATGATCTCTTGACTGTTTGATGTGTTTGTCATGCAAGGCATATTCAGGTCATCACGACGTTTATGTTTTGATGCTTATACAAATTGCTATATCAAAATGGACATGATATTCAGGTCATCCTAGCGCTTGTGCCTTGGTGCTTATATCTAATCCAACATTCTGAAAATAAAATCAATATTCATATATCCATGGTTGTTGACCAGTGGGTGTTGTATTGATTCTTTCTCATACAAATCGATATTCATATGTCTATGGTTTCATAGCTAGTGGGCATTGTATTGATTTATCCGATTACCTAAAAGTTCAATGATGATAACAAATCGACATATGATCAGTGATTAGGTCCTAGGTCTTAGGTTGCATTTCATTATGCATTTCATTTTTCATCTTTGCATGATCTCACAATGATTAAATGAACTCCAATGCTTAAACGATTCTTCAAATCGCATCTTCAAATCTAACAAGAGCCGAATCTCACATGAAGGTTCCTCCAACGAAACAACAAGTAGAATCTTTTTTCGGGATCAAAATTGAAATCTAAGATCATTCATATTGTCTACTACTTGCATAATCGACCTTCCATCATCGCAAAAATTCAGTATTCAACTTAACTGATTATCTTACATCAAACTATCAAAATTTCAACTTGGTCAACTATGGTCAACTCATAGTTTCACCTAGTCAAACTTGGTCTTCTGGCCCTCTAAACAATGTAGAACGCATTCTCCTACGTGTTTAACCACTTCTCAAATCAATTAACATGCTTTGAAACCATTCAATGCTAACTTTTCTTGTCAGATTTTAATTTTAATCCTAAAGGGGGCATAGTATTGCACATCATTCAAAGACTATAATCTAATTTTGAAATCATATCTTTTTTCAGTAATCCAGACAACAACCACGTCTAGTTGTTGATTCATCAAAAAGACCTCATCGCTCGGGGAAAATCAATCATCACTCGGGGCATATCAGATTCATCGAGATCCATATCAATCTGGTATTCTCTTAATCTTGTAAAGTATATCAGCTTTTTGCAACCATCGGTTCATTAGTGTTATTTCCTTGGTTCTTCGATAACTGAAGGGTTCAGATGTGATACCAATGTGGTTCTTCTAAGATAATCGAGTCTGGAATCGGTCACTCACTTCTTCACAATCATAAGGTTCAGAATCAGGCATTTTGATGCTTTTGTTTCATTGGTTCATCGTTGCTATAGTTAACATTATCTTTGGTCATTCAGGACCTATTATCTTCATATCAATTTCAATCAGCTTCTGTCTCATATCAATATCAATTTCAATTTCAAACATCAGTTTCAAATATCATACACAAATTGTCTTTGAACCACTGCGCTTCACACAGCAATTCAAAGAGGGGCAAAATGTAATACCCCAAAAATGGGCTATAGGTTCATTAACCTCCTATATCGACACATTGAACAAAATTGTTAGAAGTTGTAATCTTTCCTTGGTGTATTTATAAACCAAGGTTAGACTTTTTTCTTTTCTTGTTCTAATATATTAGGATATAAGCCAAGGTATCCTAATATATTTCTTTTTGTCTTCTTTCTCCTACATTCTATTTTGTCCTCTAGTAGAATTTGTGAGGACAAATATTTATTTTGTAATTTAGTTTATTCCTCCTTATGAGGAATCTCACACTTGGCCTCACACACTTATGAATGGTGGCATTCATTCTCATGGGAGTTACATTTTGAACTCCTTCTCTTATCTCTACATATAGAGATATTTCTCCTCTCTTCACAACACTTCTTCTCTATTCTCTCTCTCACTCTTCTAAATTTTTTGTATGAGCTAGAGCTCTCTCTCTCTCTATTTTTGGCTATTTTGCCCATTCATAATTCATGGGGGTTTTTTTACGCTTTTCCCCCTTAAAAACTTCTTCTCTCCTTTGTTGTTTATTTTTGGTGTATGCTCTAAGGATTAGTTTAATTCATGATAATCTTCCTTTTTCCTAACTCATTTGGATTAATATGTTCCTAGCTCAAATTTGATTTTCCATTTTTAACAGAAATCAACATCGAAGTCCTAACCTAAGGCACATCTGAACATCATCGAATCCTAATTGATTATCATAAATTCTGCATCAGAGAATATTCTTAGCAATATTCCTAATTATCTTGATTAAATTTAATTTAATGATTATTTGGCGATAAATCATATTTATCCTAAAGTTTGATTAATTGAATATTCTCAATATTTAATTAATTGATTTAATTATGCCACTTAATTATTTAATTGAATTTAATTATATTTATTCCTAAGTATTATTATTTAAATTTGACAATAAATCAAAATTTCTATCATTAATTGATTAAATTCTTATTTAATTAATTAAATGCAAGTTATTATATTTGATGATATTATTTTTGAATAAAAGTTTGAAAAATAATTGATTAACCCATAAATCAATTATTTTATTTTTCAAAATCAGTTAAGTTGGAAATAAATCACTTTATTATTAATTAATTCATATTAAATCATGCACAATCAAGAAAAGCAGACAACTATCAATTATCAATTAAATCTAAATTCTATTTGGAGTTAAACTCTGCTTTTGCATGTTTTTGTGAATTAAATTATCTTTATTTTCAGATAACTCAAAAATCAAGTTGAGTTTATCTGAGTGATTTATGGCTTTCTTCCATGCATCCTCAAAGCTCTGGATTTCTATAAATTAAGGCTTCAGCTCATTCCAAATCATCTCATAATTTTGCAAACTCATGCTGGCAAATTGGTATCTGGAGAATCAAAGCTTCTTTGCGAATCAACAACTTTGTGAGATCATTCATATTTTAGCATATCATTGTTAGATTAATTGTATTGCATACTAGTTTTTCATCTTAGATTCTAGATTCATATCAGTTTTGATCATATCATTACATAGAAAATTAAAAAACATAGATTAATTGCATACATTCCATATCCATCTTTTGCATTAAAATCCTTCATTTAGGTGTCGTCAAGGTCACTGATCTCAATAACAATCTGAGAACATCATACTCGCACCTATTAGAAGGTAGTAAATCACCTAGTTAGTTTAGCTTTCAATTCATTGCATGATTTCAATTTTTGCTAACCTCTAATGTTTTACTGAAGTGTTGTGTCTACAAATCAGGTACAAAATTCACACACACATTTCTTTGAACCACTGCGCTTCGCACAACAATTCAAAGAGGGGCAAAATGTAATACCCCAAAAATGGGCTATAGGTTCATTAATCTCCTACATCAACATATGAACGAAATCGACATCAAGGTCCTAACCTAAGGCACATCTGAACATCATCGAATCTTAATTGATTATCATAAATTCTGCATCAGGGAATATTCTTAGTAATATTCCTAATCATCTTAATTATCTTTGGTTTAATGATTATTTGGCGATAAATCCAATTTATCCTAAAGTTTGATTAATTGAATATTCTCAATATTTAATTAATTAGATTTAATACTGCCACTTAATTATTTAATTGAATTTAAAAATTATATTATTTAATTTTGACAATAAATCTAAAATCCTATCATTAATTGATTAAATTCTTATTTAATTAATTAAAGTAAGTTGTCAATTTTTAATAATATTGTTTTTGAATAAAAGTTTTAAAAATAATTGATTAACCCATAAATCAATTGTTTTATTTTTCAAAATCAATTAAGTTGGAAATAAATCACTTTATTATTAAATTAATTCATAAATAAAACATGCACAATCAAAAAAGCAGACAACTATCAATTATCAATTAAAGCTAAACTCTATTTTGAGTTAAACTCTACTTTTGCATGTTTTTGTGAGTTAAATATCCTTTATTTAAAAATAACTCAAAAATCAACCTGAGTTATTTGAGTGATTTATGGCTTTATTCCATGCATCTTCAAAGCCCTGGATTTCTATAAATTAAGGCTTCAACTCATCCCAAAACATCTCATAATTTTGCAAACTCATGCGGGCAAATTGGAATCTGGAGAATCAAAGTTTATTGCGAATCACAGCTATTGTGAGATCAATTTGGTTTTTACATTCATTTAGATTCATTTTCATATCATTGTTAGATCAATTCATTGCATATCAATTTCATTCTAGATTAGATTCATATCAAGTTTTATCATAATTGCATAGAAAATCAAAAAAATAGATTAATTGCATTCATATTTCATATCAGTTTTGCATTCAAATCCTTCATTTAGGTGTCATCAAGGTCACTGATCTTGATAACAATCTAAGAACATCATACTCGCACCTATTAGAAGGCAGTAAATCGCTTGGTTAGTTTAGCTTTCAATTCATTACAGCTTTCATTTTTGCTAACCTCTAATGTTTTATTGAAGTGTTGTGTCTACAGAACAGGTACAAAATTCACACACACTATGTGGTGTCATCTTGGACATGCGTCACCAAGGCATGATGCCTTGATAAGTATCCCACCTAAAAATTTTGATTAAGGCATTGCACCAACTGTCTGATCAAACTTGATCTACTCCTACTTTACCTTCTTCTATACCAGTCCCACGATCTCAGGGGGACACTTTTCACTCAGGTATGATCTCATGAAGTTTAAAAGGGTATGCAGCTTTGGTTAGTGGCATCACACCCATCATTGGATCAAACTTGATTTGATCGATATTTATCTTCCTCTTTAGCCTTGACCAGGTCCCACCATCATCTACGTGTTACTTAGGCGTGATGCCTTGAAGGGTAAACTTCACACATCTTTTGATCATGGGATCATTCCCACCATTAGATTAAAATGGATCTAACTTTCCTTTAAAACAACACAGAGACTTTAGACTTAGGAAAAATTAAATCACGGGTCTCGCTAGGCTTTATGACTTAAAATTTTTAGCCCCTTTAAACAACAACTTAAGACACATTCCTTAAAATTACTTAAGAGACTTCAAAAAGTAACGAAGAAATAAATCGCATGTAGGGTTTTGGACTTATGAAAAATTATTTTGAAATCCTACCAATATAATAAACCCTATTTCCTCAACCTAACCTAAGGCAAGAAATGACAATTTTCTTCAAATTTTGCACTAGATGATAGGAAAATTAACCACCATAACTCTAGCGAGGGTAGCTGGGTACTAGACATCAACCATCTAACCACCCCACTCACATCAAGTGGTATCAAAGAGAAGGTTTAGTTCTTTGCAAAGTTCTAGGATCATGGAGAACCCTGATTGGAATGGTTGTAGGATGGCATATCCAAAATTTGACCTATAACTTACAGAGGGTTACGATTCTTGCAGTAACTATTGTCAAAATGGTTTGAGGAAGAGGAAATGTAGATAATGTCATTATGGACATGTTGTGATAAATTATAGCTAGAGTTGAAGTTGTTGAAACAACCCAAATAAGAGGAGCGCATCTTGAAGATATTAGTGATGAAGAAGAAGCAACAACACCTAATCCTGAACTTGAAGAAGACAATGATGAGGAAAGACTCTTTAAGGCTTTTGCTAAAGTGAATTTAAGACCTACTTTTGAACTTTCTTCTTACAATGGAAAACTTGACAATGATGCCTTGTTGGATGGGATCTCTGAGATTGAAAAGTACTTTGATTATGAAAGTATACCTGAAAATAAGAAGGCGAGGATAGCAGCTAAAAAATTGAAAGTGTTAGCATGAATGTTGAATATGTTCTATGGGCGAGTATTTTAGCATATCTGGAAGAGTCACATGTTGCATTCATGACTGTGTTTGTCATTGATGTCAACATATTGATTTTACTAAAGATTAGCAGAGTAGCAGACAGAGTTTGGATTAGCACACATAATGTATTGTAGATAAGGTTATGCGGAGTTGAGTACATGTTTTATATGGTGTCTTGATATCATGATTAAGAGCATGTATAGAAATTCAAGTATTTGTGTCAGTTATGAGAAATCTAGTGAAAATTATATTCTAATAGTGTTCCTGAGAAGCGATTTGTGATAATCAGATTATATATACTAATAGGAATAGAATCTGGTCAAGAAAAGTTATAAAGAGGTTGAAGACATTGCGAAGGTGACCTGGATGGTTCATCATAGTCATAGGTTTCACGTGTGATGATTTATTAAGTTTTTGAGCTGAAAGTTTTATGTGATTATGGAAATATTATATAATGTGTAATGTTTTATATTTTGTAATTGGTTAAGCTTAATTAGCTGACTCAATTATGAAATATTGTGCATCGTATAAAGGAAGGATTTTTTTCCTTGATTGAAAATATAGAGATGTGATGCGAAGATGAAATAATGCAAACAAGTGATCTAAGGGATTGATGTGTGATGCGAAGTGAGAAGACTAGGTATTGAGGTCTGGTGAATAATTTTGGTGTGGTTTTGGCATAGTTAGAGAGGAGAAGAAAAGTTGTTGAGATTAGTAATTCTTGGTATTATTCCATTCAAATAATATAAAGACCAATTGGAAAGTGTGTTCAGTGATCCCTTGAAGTTGTTTGGACAGTGGATCCTTTTGTTTTCAATAACTCCTAACAAGGTTAGAATCTCCTCACAGGAATTCAAAGTCTCCTAACAGGGACTGATTTGTACTAAATTTATTTCATAAGACTCCTAACAGAGTCCATCCTCTTACAAGGAATTTTCATATTAGTACATCTTTTGTGGGTATCATCCCCATCGGGGTTTACTCTCTGATCAAGAGGTTCCCTAGTTAACAAATCTAGTTTCATTGTGTATGATTATCTTTATATGGTTGTTGTTTATGTTGATTACATGTTTTAGATATAATAAGGTTAATAAAAAAAAATTCTATCAAATAACTAATTCACAACCCCCCCCCCCCCCTCTTAGTTATCTTGGTGGACTTTACTTTCTAACAATTCGTATCAAAGCGGAAAGTCCTTGAAAGAAAAGTTTAATAGCTTAAGGAGATCCCTAGTGAGTCACTTCAGAAAAGAAAGTCCTAAGTTTGATGGATTTAACTATGACAGCTGGAAAGAAAAGATGAAGACACATTTTCTATGTTTAGGACCAGGATATTGGTTGATTACAAAGAATGAGAAATGTATCATTGAAGAAGAAAAGATTGAGGATTGCATTGATAAACAAAGAGATCTATTCATGTGTAACATACTTGCCAGAGAAGCACTTTTTTCAGCTCTTCCTGAGAATGAATACAGTCAGGTAAAAACTCTAAAGACATCTCATGAAATTTTGTTAGCTTTGGAATCTACTTTTGAAGGTGATAAACATGCTAAGAGAATCACATTACAAAATTGGATATGTTTATTTCAAGAGGCTAAAATGATGGAAGATGAATCTGTTAGAAGTTATATTGGTAGAATATTAGAGATTGTTTCAGGTATCAAAGTAGGTGAAGGAAATAAGAATGAAGATGAAATCATTTGGAATATCTTGAAAAATCTGACCCCAGTGTTTAAGAAAATAGTGCAGATGATTGAACAAGTCATATCTTGTACTGAAAAATTTACTAGAGAGACTCTTCTTGCAAGATTGGAAGCAACAAAGATAAGTTTGAGACAATCTGGAGATTTTCCCAGCATTGAAACTACATTCAGTGCACTTAGTGTTTACCCTACTTTGTCAAGAAGTGCAAGTGTCAATGGAGATTATGCCAGTAGTAGCAGATCTAAGATTGAAGAAGATAGAAATATTGAAAGAATTTCCTTTCTTGTGAAAAGAGAACCAGAAGACAAGAAAATCTTTAAATGTTGGACATGTCAAGAATATGGTCATTTTGCATCTAAATATCTAAGAGAGTGAAGAAATATAAAAAGAAATTTAAGCCTAAAAGACCTAAAGAATGTTATTATGCTAATGATGAAGAATTTGAAGCTAATATTAAAAAATTCTTAAGTGATATAGGATTTTTTGCAATAAAAGAAGAAAACTCTAAAACAAAAGTCAAAGAAGAAAAAGCTTTAGTCTCACCGGTTGAAAAGAAAACTGATTGGATCATAGACAGTGGTTGTTCACACCATATGACTAGTGATATGAATAAGTTTATAAAGTTTAACAATTATGATGGAGGAATTTTTAGAGTTGGAAACAATGCACCTTAGTGAATAAAAGGAATAGGATATATTACTCTTGATGGAAATACTAATGCTAATGATGTTTACTTTGTGGATGGATTGAAACATAATATTTTAAGTGTTGGACAGTTAGTTGACAAGGGATATCAAGTTTGGTTTACTCAAAAGACTTGTATGATCAAGGATAAGAATGGTAAGATGATTGGAATAGGAGCATGAACTAGAAGTAATGTATTTCAGTTGAATTCTACTAAGATGACATATTTGATTGCTAAAATTGATGACAGTTGGTTATGACACAAAAGGGTTTTTCACATAAACTTTGATAACATTGTGAAAGCAAGTACCACATTTGAAATAAGAGATTTGCCTAAAATTATGAAACCTACTAACATGGCATGCAAGGAATGTGCTATGAAAAAATAGAAAAGAAGTTATTTTCCAAGCAAGAAGTTCACCATGTAGCAGGAAAATTGGAGATTGATCATACAAATCTGAGTGGTCCCATAAGAAAAATAGGATTCTATGGTGAAAGGTATTTTATGATTCTTGTTGATGATTTTACTAGGATAATGTGGGTAGCATTTCTTAAAGAAAAGTCAGAAGCATTTGATAAGTTTAGATTTCTTAAGAACAAAGTTGAGAATGAATCAGGAATGAAGATTAAATGTTTAAGATATGATAGAGGTAGGTAATTTAATTCAAAATAATTTAATACTTTTTGTGAAGTGAATGGCATTAAGAGACAACTTTCAGCCCCTAAAACACTTGAGCAGAATTGTATTGTTGAAAGAAGAAACATATCAGTAACTGAAGCAGCAAGAGATATGTTGTTTGAGAATAATGTAGCAAAGATATTTTGGAGAGAAACAATAAACACAACTTTGTATACAATGAATAGAGTACAGATTAGAATAGATACAAACAAGACTCCTTATGAATTATGGTTTGGACATGCACTGGTATCAGTAAAATATTTCAAATTCTTTGGAAGTGAGTGCTACATAAAGAGAGATGATGATATTGGTAAGTTTGATCTGAGAAGTGATGAAGGTATGTTCCTTGGTTATTCATTAAAAAGAAAAACTTATAGATGTTTTAATAAAATAACTAAGACTATTGTTGAGAGTGCAAATGTTAAAGTGGATGAGAAGTTCAAAATTCAAGAAAGAGTACTTGATTATGATTTAGATGAAGAAGCTTATCCTAAAACTAATCAAGAAAATGTTGAATTATTTTATGAAATTAACAATGATTTTCAAAATGAGATTCCTAATGAAGAACCAAGATCTGAACCTAGAATTGAAGCAAGAGTTGAGATAGTAACACCTAATAAGAATTTGATAAGGAATCATCCTTGCTGATCAGATTATTGGAAGCAAAGATAGAGGAGTTATGACAAGAAATAAGGTACAAGAAGAATTCTGTTTGATTTCTCAAATTGAACCTAAGACTACTAATGAAGCTTGTAAAGATAACAATTGGATTCAAGAAATGAAGGAAGAATTAGATTAGGTTGAAAAAAATAATACTCGAGAATTGGTTCCTAGACCTAAGGACAAAAATGTTATAGGAACTAAATGGATTTTTAGAAACAAGATGGATGAACAAGGTGAAGTTGTAAGAAATAAAGCAAGATTGGTATGTAAAGGATACTCATAGTAAGAAGGTATTGATTATGAAGAAACATTTGTACCTATTGCAAGGATTGAAGAAGTGAGAATTTTTTTGGCCTATGCGGCTTATAAGAAATTCAAAGTGTATCAGATGGATGTGAAGTCAACACTTCTAAATGGTGAATTAGAAGAAGTCTACATTGAGCAACTAGACAATTTTCCTTTAACTCAAGAAGGAGACATGGTATGTAAATTGAACAAAGCCCTATATGGACTAAAAAAAGCACCTAGAACCTGGTATATGAGATTGGATAAATATTTGGCAAAATTGGGAATTGTTAAAGGCACTGCGGATAGTAATTTGTATCTAAAATAAATAGAGAATGGTCTATTAATTGTAGTTATTTTTTTATGATATAATATTTGGAGGAGAAGATGAAGAGTGATAAATTTGATGATGAAATGAAGATAGAATTTGAGATGAGCATGATTGGAGAAATGAGATTTTTCTTGGGTTTACAGATTGTGTAGAATAGTGATGGTATTTTCTTATCTCAGACTAAGTATCTAAAAGACCTATTGTAGAGGTTTGGTTTGGAAATTTGTAAGCTTATTAGTACACCTATGGTAACTTTCCATAAGTTATCTAGCACAGATGAGACTCCTATAGTTGAAAAAATGAAGTAGAGATCTATGATTTGAGGTTTACAATATCTAACTCACACAAGACCGGATATAGAACATGCAGTTGGAATTGTTGCAAGGTTTTAAGATGATCCTAAGGAATCACATTATGTAGCAGTGAAGAGGATATTCATCTATTTGAAAGATGCAACTGATTATGGGTTGTGGTATGATAAATCAAATGACTTTACCTTGTCTGTGTGTACTCTAAATAGTGCACTTCTCTAAGTCATTATATCCAAGGGAATCCATGAGAGGGCAGCCTTGAGAAAGTGACCTAGAGCTCCCTAGGCATGGAGTGCAAGGGTATTTTAAGTTTTCTCTCAGCTAGAGCTTTAAGCCTATAACCTTGCTAGTAAACCCTGCAATGGGAGATTCAATGAAGACAAGGGCAAGAATGCCAATATCCACAAGAAATCTAAATGAGAATGCAATGCAATACTATGCTAGAATGAAGATGCAAGCTAAGCTATAAAATTGAAAGATAGAAGTATTACAAATCCTTGCTAATTAAACTATGTGAGCTAATCTATAGCATAAAGGAAACTAAATTAAGAATGCAATGATAATGAAACTAAACTATGATGCAAGAATAAAAATGAAATGATGATGCAATGTTTCAATATGAGAGATCTAAGAATACCATAGCTCCAAAATGCCAAGATTGAGAAGCTCCAAGGTTCCAAGATGCTAAGATGCCAAGACTCCAAGAGAATGATAATGCAAGAGATGAATTATACAAAAGATGAATCATGCAAAAGATGGATCATGCAAAAGATGGATGATTAAGAATGAGGAGAGAGTCTTCTTTTAAAAGATTTTAGAAATGAACGGACGGTCAAGATTAAGAGGCAAAAAATAACTATCAAAGGTGGAAATTAAATCTTGGTTGATCCATGTGCTCAAGATTCTCAAGAGGCAAAATCAATGGACATGATTAAGAGGCAAAAAAGATATGTGGAAGACATTAAGAGGCAAAAAGAGATTCCACTCACCTTGAAAATTGTGCATTCATGTGAAGACAAAAAGTTTTTTTCTTTTTCTTTTTCTTTTATTATTTATTTATTATTTTTAGAAAAGTGGTTTCCATTAAAAGATTTTTTATTTAATTAAAAGAGATTTGTTCTTTTAATTAAATGTGGCTTAGGATAAAGTGATTTTATTATTTAATTAAAAGAGATTTTTAATTAATTAAAAAGGAGCATGTTCTCTTAATTAAATAAGATTTTTATTTTTTTATTTTTTTCTCTTTTTAATTAAATAAGGCTCAAACCTTAGGAAATATTGAATTGATTATGATTTGATCAAGGAAATTGATATAATTGAAAATGTTGATATTGATTCAGGGACTTGATAAATTGATAAATGGGGGCCCAAAGTCTAGGCGACCATTTTAGGGTGCATACAGTCTACACATACAAATGTGGATTGGGGAGGTAGTGTGGATGAAAAAAAGAGTACAAGTGGTGGAGCATTTTTTCTTGGAGGAAGATTGGTTTCCTGGCTAATTGCAAGAAATAGAATTGTATCTCATAGAGTACATCAAAAGAAAAATATGTAGCAACAACAGATAATTGTAATCAGATAATATGGATGAAACAAATGTTGAAGCATATTGGAATTAAGTTCAATGAGCCTATTATCATACACTGTGATAACACAAGTACAATAAGTATGTCTAAGAATCATGTGTTACATTATAAAACAAAACATATAGAGATCAAGTATCATGTTGTAAGAGAAAAAGTTGCAGAAAAAGAAGTTAGACTTGAGTATATCAGCACAAAGGAGAAAATTATAGATATATTTACAAAGCCTTTACCTAAAGATACATTGGAGTATTTGAGAGGTATGCTTGGGGTTATGCCCCAATCTACTTCTGGTGTGAATTTGTGTTTGCACTTATGTGAACTACAAACAAAAATGAAACATTAGTATGAGCATTATATCAAAATAATGATAAAACTTGATAATAACATGAAATAATGACTCAAGAGCATCTCATTTCTCTCTAATCCTAAGGACCTATTAGATTTAGCTCACAACTACAATAAAGATCATAATTGACAACTTAGGAGATGAGAAAATAATGCTAAATTTATTATCTAAGCTAAAATGAATACAAATTATCTAAATTGATGAACAAAAATGCTATGAAATCAACCCAGCTAAGAACAATTGATCCTAAAATGAACATTATGATTCTACTTCAAATGAATTGCTATGAAAAATTACTATAATGCACTTACTAAAATGAGAGTGCATGATTTAAACTAGGAATGCACCCTATTGATATTATTTTCCCAAGGCTTAGGGGGTGAGTTATGGCTAACCATGGTTAAGGTATGGATTGAGTTAAGGATATGATGTGTCCTCCATGGATGGTCAAGATTGCTTGATAGAAATGAATGGCTAAGATAGAAAAGGCTATTTGTGATCCATGTGAGCTTGTGCCTTATCTCTCATTGGTTGAATTTGATTTTTTCCTTTGTGGTTGGTGAGACATTTTAAGAATTAATTAATTTAGCCATAAGTGATGTGTGATTTAGTGATGTGGATAAACATGAATGGGTTGGATTTTGGATTTAAATTAAAGAATTAATTAATTAATGGTGAACTATATAATCAAATGTTTATAAATTAAATTATATAGTAGAGAAAATTTGGTTGAATTAATTAAATT
Organism: Chamaecyparis obtusa; assembly: GCA_027943335.1. Taxonomy (NCBI): domain Eukaryota; kingdom Viridiplantae; phylum Streptophyta; class Pinopsida; order Cupressales; family Cupressaceae; genus Chamaecyparis; species Chamaecyparis obtusa. The sequence goes on from BSBK01001060.1 coordinate 1,940,861, forward strand.
GCTTGAATTTAATAAATGTGTGATCTTGACCATTTTTATGTGTATACATTTTACCTCTCTTTGAATCACCATGTGAGAAGTGTGTTGGTTCAAAGAATAATCTGATTTTGATCCTGACTAATGTTTTGATGTTGACCTCTTTGATTGATGTTGTGATGTAGTCAAGCCCAGAGAAGTCCCCAAAGGAGATGTCCAATCTTGCAACAAGAGTCAACACAATAGAAAAATACAACAAGATATCACCGAATAACATTATCTTTATTATCAGGTAACAACAAATTACATCAAATTGACTTCAAACATGTCGAGTTGTAAGGCCTTTCCGATTATAGCCATATACAATGAAATGAACCTTAGAACCTAATTTTGATCTATCAAAACTCAGATCTATCCTCTTTCAACTCTCTTCTATCCAGCACTCTCCATGTCCTACCCCCTATTATAGTCACAAGCCCTAAATTTATACCTACTGGCCACCATAGGTCATCATTCTTGAGATATTGCATATCCCAAGACAAACATATTAGACTAGGTCGACCTAGATCCTAAATAAATTACAACAATTAATCAATTCACCATACACGCTCCAACCACCAATTTGGCCACACATGCATCCACCTTGAGACCCATGCCATTCAGCTCCATCGATCAAAAACCTCCACCATAATCCTCAACAATCAACCAATGAACACAACTAAATTGGTAACATCAAGAACACAACCAGTCAGAAAAGAACATGATAGATCTCACAATCCACACCACCTGAAGAGGTTTGATCGTAGACATAGTCTCCACAAATAGCAAGGAACAAACCCTTTTCATCACACATGCCAAAGATCTCCACAAAATGATTGCACACAAAATCTCTGAAAAATTGCCCAAAACAAGGAACTTTATCAAGCCACAAGGAAAATCCTCGAAGATGATGTAAGATCACCAGGAACCCAAGATTCTCTTGCATCATGTTGTCCCATTGATATGATAATTATGTTGATTTGATAGATGCTCCTAATTTTTTATTTGGTCCCTTTGATGCCCCCGATTTGAAAATTTTAAATTTAGACATTTTGGTGAGTGTATGCCCCCTCAAGAGGTAAATCAAAATGTTTTTATGCTTTTTAGAGATTTTTTTAAAATTTAATGATTTTTTGGATTTTTGGACAATTTAAATTTAGTTCCCAATAAATTTGATTAAAATGTGCCCTAGTTAAACGAAGTCAACATTTCTTGATGTGAATTTTGATGTCTAGTGATAGGATATGATGCTTCGACCTCATGATCTAGAGAGTTGAAGATATATGTGCTCACTAAGACTGATAGAAATCTCAATTGAGTGGATAGGATAGGATAAGTTGGTTTATGATTGATTGCTTAGGATGATTGATAGATGATTGACTGGTTGATGTTTGATTTGATAGGCTTAGTTAGATGTCTTGACAATGCAGGGTCAAGTAGATGTCTGGATGATACAGGATTAGGGATTTAGTGGGATGGATCATAAAAGAGAATCTTTGGTTAATTTCAAATCCTTGAGGAATCCCATGGTTCAATGAATGAAATATCTAAAGCTAACATGAATGCAACCTAAATCAAGTGAAATTGTACTTGTGTCACCTTTCATTGAGTCTTTTTTATTTTTCTTTTATCATCATTGATCTTTTTGAAATGTTTAAATTTGGTACAACCACCACTAGTATTATTAAACCATGATGATATGAATACCACCTTCATCAGTTTTGATATTGCAAGTTGACACAATCATCTAGGTATAAAGAACCAAGATAGCTTGAGTATCATTTGCTTTAAATGACAAGAATCAATCATTTTCATATGAAAATTTGGAATGTCCTCAATGATACTTTGATGATCATGTCCTGAGATAGATTTGCACACTATTATGAATTAACTCACAAGAAGAAGAAAAATAAATATCATGCTTCATCATTTCTTCTCTAGTCAAGAGATATCTTGGAGTTTCTAAAAAGATGTGATCACAAAAATCAAGAAACAAACATTTGAACATATTTTCTATTGTAATTTGATCCATATTTTTAGAATAATTCATCAATTTGTTGTTTTGATTTTGATGTCAAGTTGATGTAACATTTTGATGTTTGGATGTTTGAATGTTCAAAATCATAAGTCTTGATTTTGGTCTTGATACGTTCATCTAATGCTTGTATATCTGATCCCCTTAGCTTAATGATTACTCAATCTTTGGATTTTTCCCCCAGTTTGACTTGACAAAACTATGATAGATACAAACAATTTCAAAAAAATGATAAAATATTTAATGGACAATTGAGATATGAAGATGGAGGTTTATTATGAATACACACAAGGATGAAAAATGCAAATGGATGTATAAACAAGAATGAAAAATACAAATAAATGCAATGTGATGCACTTATGTATAATATAAAATGGTAAGAAATGCTAAGATGTAGATCACTCACCAAATTAGATTATGCATTAGACTACAAACCCACCCTTAAAATAATTTGATTATCACAATGCAAAAAGAATGAAGGGGTGCTAATTCAAGATCTAAGTAAAAAGGGGGATTTGGGTATTCCTTATGTAATAGTGTGTGATTATGTGATCTATAAATGACGAAATAAATATAGGTCTTATATGTAAAAGTAAGTGCAAGAGAAAAATAGGAGGAATGAACTCACCTTAAAAAAAAGAAGAGGAAGATTGACCTTTAGATCTAATTTTGACTTTCACTAGAATGTTGAAATCAGGTAAAACTCTGGATCTGGGCTTCTGATGTCTGTAACTTCTTTCTTATATGAAAATTTCAGCCCCAAAGAACAAGGTCGACCTAGATGACCTAGTCTAGGATGATGGTGGAAATTCTAACCTTGTCCTTTTAACTCCAAATCTAATTAATTCTTCTAAGGATCTGCAACTATTTCTAAGACTCCCAAATCCAGATCTGAAACTCTACAACCTATTCCTACACATAGAAAACAAGGGAAAACGTTGTGGAAATGGGTTTTCCTTGGTCAAACCCCTATATAGGAATCAACCTTAAAATAAAATTAAAATTGCATAAGGAAATATGTAATTTAGATTTGAAACACAAATCACCTCAATGATGTAATGCCTCTTTGGAGATGATCACAAGTGTTGATGCAATAGCTTAGGCTCCACAAAAACCTAATAGGAAATCATGAAACTAAACCCTTGAATTATGGATGTTTTAGTTTTCCACAATGTTGTTAGATATTTCTAATGTATTGGGGAGATTGTTGGATACATTTAATATGTTTAATCACTATGTTGAGTGATGTTGGAATTACTGTTGTTGTCATTTGTGTTTTGTCACTAATGTCAACATATGTTTCTATGAAGAGAACAAGTTGGTTATTATAGTGTACAGATACTGTACGGATGTTTCAGAATGTGCGAAGTCACTTGTGTGTATAGGAAGGTGTTGTGATATTATATCTAAGATTGTGTGATGTAATATTTCATATTGGTTGAGTTACAGAAGATTTGGTGAAGACTAGTTACTGGACAGTGATAGTGGAAGCTGACAGAGTAAGTCTCTGAGTTTTGGGTATATCTTACAGGCGATGAGGATTCAGTGTATGAAATCTTAAGGGATGATAGATAGGGTACTGAAGAATGTTCACTGATCTTAGCAAGGTACAAAAAGAAGGATGATGTCAGATGTGGCATGTGTTTTGGAGATGATCTATTTGGAAGCTAGCTTCAAAGTTGTAGCGTTTATCATGAATGTAGAGCATGAATTATGGATGTCGGTCCTTAATTATTAAATTTTAATTGTTTTATACTTGTCTTAGATACCATGGGTATCTTAGCAAGGATTTATGTAATCATTTGTATAGTAGGAAAGCCTAATTGGCTGACCTGATCATTTATTTTGTAATAGGGTATATATGTAAGATCTTTTCTTTTGAATGGATATGGCAGAATGTATGTGATGTAAAAGAGGATTGTGGAAGTTTTACGCTTGTCTTTATTGGATGTAGAGCATAGGATAAATTATATACTTCATTGGAACTAATCAAGCAAAGAAAGTTTCTATCGGACAGTTCAAGATTGTGTATTTCTTTACATACACTTGTGTTGCGAATAGTGAGTTCTGAAGGTGGACATAACTTTCTTTGGGTAGTGAGCCTACCTTATTTTCTTGACTCCTAATAGGGTCTATCCTCTAACAAGGACTGTGTACTATAATATTTTAATCATCTCCTAACATGGCTAGATCTTCTAACAAGAATACTATACTCTCAGTACATCATTAGTGGATGTTAATTCCCACCGGGGTTTTACCTTTAACAGGGTTTCCTCGACAACACATATTGTGTTATTGTGTTGGCATTCATTGTGTTCATTTAATTTGATATTATAGCTATTCAAAGTTTAAATTTTAATAATCTCGCATACAACCGATTCAGCCCCTCCCCTTAGTTGTATTGGTGGACTGTTATTCCTAACAATTGGTATCAGATCTACTGGTCCTTAGAGAGAAAGACTAACATCTTGAGGTGATCTTGGAGATGGCATTATATAGGAAGGATAGTAAAAAATTTGATCCTAAAAACTTTGACAGTTGGAAGAACAAGATGCGAACTCATTTGCTATGTTTGGGCATTGACTACTAGATGATTACAAAGAATGACAAAACCATGAAGGATGAGGATGAATTGGATAAAGCTACTGATGATGAAAAGAAGATATTTTCATATAACATGGTCGCAAGGGAAGCACTGATCAGTGCACTCTTTGAAGGATAATTTACTGAAGTTAAAGATCTAGATTCGGCACACAAGATTTGGACAAGATTAGAAGCATTGTATGAAGGAGAAAAGTTTACCAAGCAAGCATAGTTACAGAATTGGAAAACAAGGATGGAGAAGCTACAAATGAAGGATGATGAAAACATTAGGGCTTATGTACAAAGAGTTACAGAGGTTGTGATTGGAATAAAAAACTATGGAGGCACCTATGAAGAGGAAGAAGTCATTGTGAAGATCCTTATATCATTGAAACTAGTCTACAAGACCAAAGTTCAGGCTATAGAAGAAATTATACCTTTGACTCCAAACTTTAGCAGAGAAATGTTGATTGCAAAGCTAACTACCTTTGAAGCTATAGAAATGGAAGATTTTGTACCTAAAGTTAAAACAACATTTAAGGCATCTACACATAGGAATATAATATCTGCAATTTCGAGCATCGGCAGTGAGAACATAAAAGAAGAGCTTGGTGAATATGTTGATGAATTGGAACATATACAAGAAGAAAGAAAGCTAGATGAACTTGTTGCACTGATCGCTAGAAGAGAAAAGAGAGGTAAGGGTAAATTTGAAGGAAAGTTACCTTTGAAATGTTTTTCATGCAATAAGATAGGTCACTTTGCATCTAGATGTCCTATAAGAGTTCCTAAGCACAAACCTAAGTTTTTCAAACTAAGTATTCAAAAGAAAAGGAATGTTATTATGCTAGTGAAGGTATCTCTAATGATGATGATTATGATTATGAAGAGATTGGATTTATTGCTATTAAAGATGAAAAACCAGTACATGAGGAAAAAGCTTTAGTATCACATGTTGATAAGAAATCTAAATGGGTTATAGATAGTGGTTGCTCACATCATATGACTGGAGACAAAAACAAGATATTTGTTAAACTAATAAAGTATGATGGTGGTGTTGTAAGATTTAGAGACAATGTTCCTAAACATATCATAGGAGTATGATCTATTTCTTTGGATGGAAGGACTAATACTAACAATGTACTTCTTGTTGATGGACTTAAGCATAACTTTTTGAGTGTTGGACAGCTAATGGATAAGGGATATCAATTAAAGTTCATTAATGGGAAATGTTTTATCAGAGGTAAGATAGGAACTTGATTGCAACTAGTACTAAATCTAGAGGTAATGTATTTGAGTTAAATACATCTGAAGCTTCTTGTTTTATTGCAAAGATAGATGAAAGTTGGCTATGCAATAGAATATTTTGTCATGTTAATTTTGATAATATTGTAAAGGAAATCTTGACTAATGCAGTAAGATACCTACCGAAGATTTTGAAACCATCTAACACCATATGTAGAGAATATGTTATGGGGAAACATACTAGATGCAACTATAAAAGTAAATCATATACACCAAAAGGAAAGTTGGATTTGATACATACAAACCTATGTGGACCTACAAGGACAAGATCATACTATGGTGAAAGGTATTTTATACTTTTTGTTGATGACTTTTCTAGAATGATGTGGATCACTTACTTGAAAGAGAAATCAAAAGAATTTGACAAATTCAAGATATTCAAAGAAAAAGTAGAGAATAAATCAAGTCTAAAGATAAAATGTTTGAGATCAGATAGAGGTGTAAAGTTTACTTCAGATCTATTCAATTCATATTTTGAAGAGAATGGAATACAAAGGAAGACTTCATCTCCTAGGACTCCACAATAGAATGGGATAGTAGAGCAAAGAAACAAAACAATATTGGATGCTGCTAGAACAATGCTTCTTGAAGGAAATATATCTCATGTGTATTGGAGAGAATATGTTGGGACAGTAGTGTACACATTAAACAAAATTCAAATCAGAGAAGGTACAAGTAAGACTCCTTATGAATTCTGGTTTAATCATTCCCCTACTATAAAATATTTCAGAATATTTGGTAGTAAATTCTATATCAAAAGAGATGATGAGATAGGAAAATTTGATGCTAGAAGTGATGAAGGAATTTTCCTTGGTTATTCTACTAAAATCAAGGCTTAAAAATGTTTTAACCTAAGATTAAGGAAGATGATTGAAAGTAACAATGTGAAGATAGATGAAAAGTTTCAGATACAAGAGAGAATGTATGATTGTAATCAAAATATAGAGATCAAGGAGGTTGCTACTACAAAAGAAGAAGAACTTGTTGAGACTAAATGCAAAAATGAGACTTGTGATGATGACACAAATGAGGCTATTGAGATTCCTAAGACTCTGAGGTATGTTAAGAAAAATATCCTAAAAATCAAATTATTGGTAATACAAATCAAGGAATAATGACTAGATCAAAGACAAGGGAAGAATTTTTTTTGATTTCTCAAGTTGAACCAAAGACTGTTGGAAACTGAATTGAAACAATTGTTTTATTGTCATTGATGTCAAACCTTAATTGGTAAGACTGTTGCTACTTAGGAAAGTACTATATCTATTTGAGTGTTGCTAAGGGGCTAAGCAAGGTTGGTAACAATAGCACCTAGGGAAAGGTTGAGTTATCTTGATACTACAAAGTGTACTTGACTATGTTGCACTATCATGAGATAATGTATAGTTTATCTTAGTAAGACTGAAGACTAAACTAGTAGGCTTAACCGAGCAAAGAATGGAAAAATCATGTTTAAGCCGAGTGATGTTAGTGTCGACTGAGTTAGTATATGCCGAGAAAAATTATAGTGTCGACCGAGCATCAGTAAATTGCCGAGGAAGATAGTGCAAGCCGAGGAAATAGTTTTAGTATTGACCGAGCATTCTACATGAAGATCGAGTGAACAATCACAGTATTGACCGAGCATCAGCAATTTTATATTTGAAGAGAATTTAATTTTGGAGCTGACATTGTTGAATTCTTGGATTATGTAAAAGGTGTTGACTTTATTTATTGATTGTTTGGAAGCATTAAATGCATTGTAAAATATTTTATTGTAAATCTTTAAGAGATTTGAGATGATTCTAGAAAAGAAGTTGAAGAACATAAAGCGGGTAGATTCAATGAATCTAATGTAACCCTAAGATCTACGAATGAGATTGAGTGGCAAAAGATAAGTTAATCTAATTGAGGAAAATATAAGGGAACCTGAACATTATGATATGTATGCACATGGTGAACAGAGAATGCTGGAAGAGAAAAGTTTTATTGACTGAATAAGTAGAAAAGGCTGAAGGAGAAGTGTGGTGATTGCTTGAAGAAAAGTTTCGAGCATATCAGAGATGGAAATGGCAAAGTTTCAAAGTTAGTAAACCAGCATTAGTGTACGGAATCAGATCTGATATTTGCAAAGTGAGTTGTATATTTTTCAAATAATACTGCTGCTACTTTCTAACCATTGTAATAGTCAAAATCCTTTTAACAGAGGTTGACCTAACAGTCATATGTTAAATCCTTTGAACAAGGTTTCATTCTAATGGAGTGTATGTAAGTCCTATGACTAGGCTCACTTTTAACAAGGTGATTGAAATCCTTTAACCGGGTCACATTTGACAGTGTGTATTGTAACCTTTGACAGGGTTGGCTTTTTACCGAGATCACTTCAGAAGAGTGAAAATAATAGTAGCATGTTACAAAGTGGTTTTTCCCAAATTGGGTTTCCACTATAAATCCCGGTGTTTATACTTGTGTGAATGTTTAGATCTGAACATTGCTATGTTTTACAAGTTAAGTTATAGCTGGGTAGTGGTCTGCATTGTTAGATGTTTCTATTATTGAATCAGTGATGACTGAGTTTTTTTTGGTTTTGGATTTGATTTAAGGATAAGTTTATGAGATTGTTTTATACATCAAGACCTGAGAACAACTGATTCACCCCCCCCCCCTCTCTATTGTTCTAAATCATATTAATAATTGGTATCAGAGCCAGGTTGCTTATTATTAGTGTTGACATATATCAAGTTTAAAGGGGCTTGAAGCAAATGATCAGGATGTATAAGAAGGAGGTATCAAAGCTTAACAAGGAAAATTTCCCTACATGGCAAAGCTTGATGAAGCTGCATCTGGTTGGTATTGGTGACTCTGCAAAGTACTAAATTGAGAACAGTTATGTCTCACCTGTCACACCTTTGACTGCCGAAGAAATGAGAGCTAAGCAAGAACATAATCAGGCAATGCTGGAAATTGCATCTACCCTAAGCTATCCATAATTTGAGGACATTAAGGACTGCACAACTACAAAAGATATGTGGGACACTCTTGCAAGGATCTATGGTGGTGACTTGAATGTGCTGAAAAGCAAAGGCCAAGATTCTTAGAGGTAAGTTTGATGAAATGAGAATGCAAGAAGGTGAAAACATTGCACAATATTGTAGTAGAATAAAAGAATTTGTGAATGCTATTAGAGGAGCTAATGGGACTATTGATGATGAAACTATAATTGGGAAAGTATTAAGAACCCTGTGTCCTATTTATTCTATTAAGATCTCAGCTATTCAAGAATCTAGATGCAACTCTGCTAATGTTCTTACTTTGGAAAGTTTGGTTGGTAAGCTGACTGCTTTTGAACTCTCTAATTATGATAATTTCACTGTTGGAAGCATTGGAAATGTTGAATCTGCTTTTAAGTCACAGCTAGTTCTGAACAAGCCAAAGAAAGAAAAAGAAAGATGCATCAGTGAAAGTGAAAGTGATAGTGAAAGTGATAGTGGCACTTTTGATGAAGACCTAGAAGATCTAGAAGCTCTTATGGCTAGAAGACTGAGACGGGGAAAAGGAAATTATAAAGGTAAACTCCCTATTATATGTTTTGCATGTAATAAAGTAGGTCATATAGCTACTAGATGTCCTGACAGGAAGGATAAAGATGATGAAAGGAAAAGTAAACACCAAGATAGGAAAGATGACAGAAGCTACTGATGGAACAAAGACTACAAGGGAAAAGGTAAGAAATCTTGTTACATTGCTGAAAAAGAGACTGACACTGATAGTGATGATTTTGAAATTGAGGTAGTAAATGTGGCAATGAAAGATGAATCTGATGAGGATGAGAAAATTGCATTGATATCCTATGTGAACAAGAATGATAAATGGATTATTGACAGTGGCTGTTCACATCACATGACTGGTGACAAAAATAAGTTTGAGACCTTACATCATTACAAAGGTAAAAGTGTAAAATTTGGTAATGATGCACCATGTCCTATTAGAGGAAAAGGTTTGATTAAACTAACTAATAAGATATCTTGTGAAAATGCATATTGGGTTGAAGGTCTTAATTACAATTTTTTAAGTGTTGCTCAACTTAACAAAATTGGGTACCGAGTGGAATTTCATCACAAGCAAGCTAAAATATTTAATGCTGCTAGAGAACTGATTGGAAGTGGAGATCAGACTAGAGGTAATTTGTTCTATCTTGACCTATCTGAGGAAACATGTTTGATTGCACAACTTGATGATATTTGGTTATGGCATAAAAGGTTGTGTCATGTTAACTTTGACAATCTGGTAGAGATAAGTAAGAAGAAAAAGGTAAGAGGTCTACCTAGATTAAAGAAACCTGAGAATGTGATGTGCAAGGAATGCTAGTTAGGAAAAATGACAAAGTCAAGTTTCAAGAGCAAATCCTTTACTTCTGAAAACATTTTAGATTTGGTTCATACTGACGTTTGTGGACCTATGGGTGTACAAAGTTACTGTAGTGCTAGATACTTTATCTTATTTGTTGATGATCATACTAGGATGATGCATGTGATGTTTCTAAAAGAAAAATCTAAAGCTTTTCAATATTTTAAGTGGTATTTGGCTAAGGTTGAAAAGGAGATAGGTCAGAACCTAAAATGTCTTAAATCTAATTGAGGTGGAGAATTTACATCAAATGAATTTAATCTATTTTGCAATGATAGAGGAATTAAAAGACAGATGTCTGCACCTAGAACACCTCCACAGAATGGTATAGTAGAAAGGAGAAACAGATCTATCTTGGATTGTGCAAGGACATTGATGATTGAAAATAATGTGGCACAGAAATATTGGAAAGAAGCTATAAGCACTATTGTCTACACTCTTGACTGGGTATAGATCAAGAAAGGTACAAATCTGACGCCTTATGAATTATGGCATGGACATGCACCAAGTGTTAAATACTTTAGAAACTTTGGAAGTAAGTGCTATATATTAAAAGACACTAGGAATGGAAAGTTTGATGCTAAGAGTGATGAAGGCATATTCCTAGGGTACTCCACAAAAAGTAAAGCTTATAAGTGTTTGAACTCTAACACTAACAAAATTGTGGAAAGTGTGAATGTCAAAATTGATGAGTATGCAAAAAGAAATGAAGCTGACAGTAAAAGAGAACCAGAAGATTATAGATCTTTTGTGTACATTGAAGAAGAAGAAGAGGCAAGTAATAGACTTTCACCTAATGCCGAGTCTCGAGTAAGCAATGTCGAGCGATAGACAGAAGCTGTCGAGCGTCAGGAAAATAGTGCCGAGAGAGAACAAGACCATGCCGAGCTACAAGAAAATGTTGTTGAGTATTAGGAAGAGGTTGTCGAGCATTTTAAAGTTGAATCTAACAATCTTGTTGAGGAACATGATGAAATAGAGGAGAGAACAGTTGAACCTATTTTGGCAAAATATGTGAGAAGACATCATAAGCCTGAACAGATAATTGGAGACAAAGATATTGGAATCCAGACCAAAAGTAAGACTAAGGATCCAACATGTCTACTATGTGAATTTGAACCGAAGACAACTAGAGAAGCATTGGAGAATGAAGACTGGATACAAGCAATGAATGAAGAAATTGACCAGATTGAGAAGAATGATACTTGAAATTTGGTGCCGAGACCTGAAAACAAGAATGTTATAGGAACAAAGTGGGTATTTCGAAATAAGATGAATGAAAATGGTGAAATCACTAGGAACAAAGCTAGGCTGGTATGCAAAGGCTACGCACAAGAAGAAGGAATAGATTATGGGGAGACATTTGCTCTTGTAGTTAGATTGGAAGGAGTAAGAACTATGCTTGCATATGCTGCCTATAAAGATTTCAAGGTATATCAAATGGATGTCAAGTCTGCATTTTTTAATGGTATAGTAGAAGAAGAAGTTTACATTGAACAACCAGAAGGTTTTATTGATCCAAACAAAAGACACATGGTGTGCAAACTGAACAAAGCATTCTATGGATTGAAGCAAGCACCTAGAGCATGGTATGAGAGGTTGTACAACTACTTGATACAGATTGGATTTTCAAGAACAAATGACACAAGCAATCTGTACATGAAGGATGAAGAAGGTAAAGGTATCCTGTTGGCAAAAATTTTTGTTGATGACATTATTTTTGATGGACAAGATGCATTATGTAAAATTTTCTCAAAGGAAATGCAAACTGAGTTTGAAATGAGTATGTTTGGTGAGATCAAATTCTTTGTTGGTTTACAAGTATATCAGAGGAAGAATGGAATTTTCATTACATAGTCTAAGTATGTTAATGAAATACTGAAAAATTTTGGGATGGAAGATGCTAAACCAGTGGGAACTCCTATGGTTACTGGACAAAAGTTATCTAAGAATGATGATGCTGCAGAAGTGAATCAGACTCTATACAAATCTATGATTGGAAAATTGTAGTATGTTGTACATAGTAGACCAGAGATTGCATTAGCTGTTGGGATTGTGGCAAGATTCTCTGCCAATCCTAAGGAAACACATATGATGGTCGTGAAAATAATTATGAGATACTTGAAAGGAATTGCTGACTATGGTCTATATTATAAGAAGGATGACAAATTTGAACTCTGAGTTTATACAGATGTTGATTGGGTAGGAAATGTAGATGACAAAAAGAGTACAAGTGGTGGAGATTTCTTTCTTGGATAGAGATTAGTCTCCTGGACAAGAAAGAAAGAAAATTACATTTCCCAATCCATTGTCGAGGCCGAGTATGTTGCTACTGCAGTAAACTATTCAAACTTGGTATGGATAAAACAATTGTTGATAGGCATGAAAGAAGAAATCACTGAACCTATTGTTATTTTCTATGACAACACAAGTGCTATCAATATTTCTAAGAATCCAGTGATGCACACTAAGACCAAACACATTGCAATCAAGTATCACTACTTGAGAGAATTAGTACAAGACAAACAAGTCTGAATGGAATATGTGAATACAAAAGAACAATTAGTAGACATATTCACTAAAGCTTTACCCAAAGAAGCTCATGAGTATTTGAGAAGTCAATTAGGGGTTCTTCCCCTAACTGAGGATACCTAGACAAGCTAAGAGCACTACATCAAATGTGCTACAATAGAATATTTGACAAATTGATGCAGAAGGTTGTCACACTTTAGGGATGGCCTAGAGTTGTGAAGAGAAGCAAAGACAAGGAATCAGTCATAAGCAAGATGACAGAGGGAGAAACACTGAGCTACACAGATATTATCTACATCTGATGGATGTATGTTTTTGTTGCTGCTTTGGCATTTTTGTCAAAGAGGGAGAATGTACTGATATGATAACACATGAGATATGATAATACATGATACTGAAAATGGATGGAACTAAAAGAAAAGAGGATGATGAACTGAAATGAAGAATTAGGATAGAGGGAGATCTGAATACTTCTGATGGTCATAGAAGTGAGGCTTAGAGGATTCTGAATCAGAATGAAGCTAAGGATATTATAAATAAGTTTCTGATGGACAAATAAGATTTTGGATTGGTTGGTAATCCATGTGTTATTCAGATGATATCATATGGTGTTGCCATCAATGCCAAAGAGGGAGATTGTTGGAAACTGAATTGAAACAATTGTTGTATTGTCATTGATGTCAAACCTTAATTGGTAAGACTGTTGCTACTTAGGAAAGTACTATATCTATTTGAGTGATGCTAAGGGGCTAAGCAAGGTTGGTAACAATAGCACCTATGGAAAGGTTGAGTTATCTTGATACTACAAAGTGTACTTGACTATGTTGCACTATGATGAGATAATGTATTGTTTATCTTAGTAAGATCGAAGACTAAACTAGTAGGCTTAATTGAGCGAAGAATGGAAAAATCATGTTTAAGCTGAGTGATGTTAGTGTCGACTGAGTTAGTATATGCTGAGCAAAATTATAGTGTCGACCAAGCATCAGTAAATTGCTGAGGAAGACAATGCAAGCTGAGGAAACAGTTTTAGTATTGATCGAGTGTTCTACATGAAGACCGAGTGAACAATCACAGTATTGACCGAGCATCAGCAATTTTATATTTAAAGAGAATTTAATTTTGGAGCTGACATTGTTGAATTCTTGGATTATGTAAAAGGTGTTGACTTTATTTATTGATTGTTTGGAAGCATTAAATGCATTGTAAAATGTTTTATTGTAAATCTTTACGAGATTTGAGATGATTCTAGAAAAGAAGTTGAAGAACATAAAGTGGGTAGATTCAATGAATATGACCTAAACCTAAGATCTACGAATGATATTGAGCGGCAAAAGATAAGTTAACCTAATTGAGGAAAATATAAGGGAACCTAAACATTGTGATATGTATGCACATGGTGAATAGAGAATGTTGGAAGAGAAAAGTTTTATTGATTGAATAAGTAGAAAAGGCTGAAGGAGAAGTGTGGTGATTGCTTGAAGAAAAGTTTCAAGTAGATCAAAGATGGAAATGGCAAATTTTCAAAGTTAGTAAACCAGCATTAGTGTACGAAATCAGATCTGATATTTGTAAAGTGAGTTGTATATTTTTCAGATAATACTGCTGCTACTTTCTAACCATTGTAACAGTCAAAATCCTTTTAACAGAGGTTGACCTAACAATCATATGTTAAATCCTTTGAACAAGGTTGCATTCTAATGGAGTGTATGTAAGTCCTATGACTAGGCTCACTTTTAACAGGGTGATTGAAATCCTTTAAATGGGTCATATTTGACAATGTGTATTGTAACCTTTGACAGGGTTGGCTTTTTACTAAGCTCACTTCAAAAGAGTGAAAATAATAGTAGCATGTTACAAAGTGGTTTTTCCCAAACTGGGTTTCCACTATAAATCCTAGTGTTTATACTTGTGTGAATGTTTAGATCTGAACATTGCTGTGTTTTACAAGTTAAGTTATAGCTGGGTAGTGGACTACATTGTTAGATGTTTCTATTATTGAATCAGTGATGACCAAATTTATTTTGGTTTTGGATTTGATTTAAGGATAAGTTTATGAGATTTTTTTATACATCAGGACCTGAGAATAATTGATTCACCCCCCCTCTCTGTTGTTCTAAATCATATTAACAAAGACTACTAATGAAGCTTGTAGGGATGAATCTTGGATCAAAGCTATGAAGGAAGAGTTAGATCAGAAAAAGAAAAATAACACTTGGGAATTGGTTCCTAGACTTAAAGGCAAAAATGTGATAGGAACTAAGTGGGTTTTCAGAAACAAAATAAATGAAGAAGGAATTATTGTAAGAAACAAATCAGGATTAGTATGCGCATGTTATTCACAACAAGAAGGCATAGATTTTGAAGAGACATTTGCTCATGTTGGATAGAAGTTGTGAGATTATTTTTGGCTTATGTTGCACATAAGGACTTCAAGGTATATCAGATGGATGTAAATTCTACATTTTTGAATGGGGATCTTGAAGAAGAACTTTATATAGAACAACCTGATAGATTTCCTCTATCCGAAGATGAAGACATGGTATGCAAGTTGAAGAAGGCACTATATGGATTGAAGAAATCTCCAAGGGTTTGGTATGCAAGGTTAGACAAATACTTACTTTGCCTTGGGTTCAGAAAAGGTAATGTTGATAGTAACTTGTATTTAAGAGCTAGTGAAGATGGAATTCTGATAATAGAAGTTTTTGTTGATGATATTATCTTTGCATGAAATGATGAAATGTGTAAAAAAATTTCTAAAGAAATGGAGAATGAATCTGAGATGTCCATGATAGAAGAAATGAAATTCTATCTAGGACTACAAATAAATCAGAGTAAGAATGGGATCTTTATTTCTCAGACTAAGTATCTTAAAGAAATGTTGAAAATTTTTGGAATGGAAGACTGTAAACCAGTTGGTACACCCATGGTGACTGGTCACAAACTAACAAATAATGATGAGACAAAGAGTGTTTTTTTGACCAAGTACAGATCAATGGTTGGTGGATTATAATATCTGACTCACACCACACGAGATATTACTAATGTTGTTGGAATTGTGGCTAGATATTAGGCATAACCTAAAGAGACACACCTAGCTATTGTAAAAAGGATATTTAGATACCTAAAAGGAACAATGGAATATGTCTTATGGTATGATATAAATGATGACTTTGAACTACATGCTTATACTAATGCTGATTGGGTAGGGAATGTTGATGACATGAAGAGTACTAGTGGAGGTGCATTTTTCTTTGGGAAAAAAGTTGGTTTCATGGCTAAGTAAAAAGAAAGATTGTATAGCTCAATCTACTATTGAATCTGAGTATATTGTTGCTACTATTAACTACACTCAAATTGTTTGGATGAAACAAATGCTGAAAGATATTGGAATAACTTTTGTTGAACCAGTGGTTATCCATTGTGATAACACTAGTATAGTAAACATGTCAAAGAATCATGTGATGCACTCTAAAACTAAGCATATTTCTATTAATTATCACTTCCTAAGAGATAAGGTACCAGAGAAGGAAATAAGATTGGAATACATTAGCACAAAAAAATAGATAGCAGACATATTTACAAAGTCATTTCCAAAATATGCCTTTGAGTATCTCAGAGGTATGCTTGGGGTGCAGGTCCCTCCTAGTGAGAATTAAATGATGCAGGGATGCATCAGTCCAAAGGTTTTCAGAGCCTTATCATATTCTGGACTTGATGTATGGATCTAATCCTTAGGGGGAGTGATCGTTGAAGATAGTTGTTAAAGATAGTTGATGATTTATGACACCCTTTTCCATTTTTTTCAAAGGGGTAAAGAGACTATGTGAAAATCCTACTGGAAAGAGACTATGTGGTAAAGGTACTGAGAGAATACTTTGGGGTTGATGGATTTTCCCATATGTTTCCATCAATGCCAAAGGGGGATATTGTTATATATTGCTAATGCATCAGGGAGATTGTTGGATACATTTAATATGTTTAATCACTATGTTGGGTGATGTTGGAATTACTTTTGTTGTCATTCATGTGTTTTCACTGATGTCAACAAATGTTTCTATGAAGAGAAAATGTTGTTTATTATAGTGTATGGATACTGTACGGATGTTTCATAATGTGTGAAGTCAATTGTGTGTATAGGAAGGTGTTGTGATCTTATATCTAAGATCACATGATATAATATTCCATATTGGTTGAGTTACAGAAGATTTAGTGAAGACTGGTTATTGGACAATGACAGTGGAAGCTGACAGAGTAAGTCTCTAAGTTTTGGGTATATCTCACAGGTGATGAGGATTCAATGTATATGAGCTTAAGGGATGACAAATAGGGTACTGAATAATGTTCTCTGATCTTAGCAAGGTATGAAAAGAAGGATGATGTCAATTGTGGCATGTGTTCTAGAGATGATCTATTTGGAAGCCAACTTAAGAGTTGTAGCATGTATCATGAATGGTGAGCATGAATTATGGATGTTGGTCCTTAATTATTGAATTGTAATTGTTGTATACTTGTCTTCGATACCGTGGGTATATTAGAAAGGAGCTATGTAATAATTTGTATAGTAGGAAATCCTAATTGGTCGACCTGATCATTTATTTTGTAATAGGGTATATATGTAAGATCTTTTATTTTGAAAAGATATGGCAGAATGTATGTGATGTAAAAGAGGATTGTGGAAGCTGCGAGCTTGTATCTACTGGATGTAGAGTAGAGGATAAATTATATAATTCATTGGAACTAATCAAGAAAAGACAGTTGCTATCTAATAGTTCAAGATTATGTATTTCTTTACATACACTTGTGTTGCGAACAATGAGTTCTGAAGGTGGACATAACCTTCTTTGGGCAGTGAGCCTAGGCAGTGCACCCACTTTATTATATTGACTTCTAACAGTGTTTGTCCTCTAACAAGGACTGTGTACTATAATGTTTTAATCAGCTCCTAACAGGGTTAGATCTTCTAACAAGGATACTATACTCTCAGTACATCATTATTGGATGTTAATTCCCACCGAGGTTTTACTTTTAACAAGGTTTCCTCAACAAAAAATATTGTGTTATTATGTTGGCATTCATTGTGTTCATTTGATTTGATATTGCATCTATTCAAAGTTTAAAGGTTAATAATCTATCATACAACTGATTCACCCCCCCCCCTCTCAATTGTATTGGTGGACTGTTATTCCTAACAAATGTTGGATTGAGGAAGAAAGAGAGGAAGAATATTTGATGGATGAATGTAGATCTCCTTCCTTGATTGCAAATCCTTTTCTTAACCTCTAATATAGGAAAGAAGCTAGATATATGAAAAGAAATACCTTGAATACATAATGGAATGAAGATTTGAAATGCTTGATGGTTGTTGATGGATTTGTTTTACTTGAATGCTTGATGGTCTTGATTTTTTTATAATGGATGCCTTCACTAATAGATGATTTCTTGCATTTGAATCTCTTGAATGCACAATGGATATATGATATTTTGCATGTGTATGTGATGTGGAAATGAGAGGGTTTGATGCCCGTTTATACATATTTTGGGGCTCATATTTCATAGGGTCAACCTCAATTAAAGATCTAGAAGAGAAACCCCTGCATCAGGCTCAGAGAAAAATTAAGAACAAGGCCGACCTAGATGACCTAGTCTAAGATAAGGTCAACCTGGATGACCTAGTCTAGGAAAAGGCTAACCTGGATGACCTAGTCTAGGAAATGTTTTCTCAAAGTTTTCCTGGGGCTAGGGGAGTGTGCCAAAAAGAGACAATGAAAGCCATAGTCTACCAGAAATTCAAGGCAAATCCTAAAATCTGAAAATGCATGCATAGGTCCTAGGAGGAAGATGAATTATGTGATTGGATGAAAATGGGAAATCATGTATAGAAGTTAGAGCTAGCATCATGTTTTGAATAAATAATTTTGATTTGAAGGATGCACAAGTGTTAGAAGGATGTGAAATTAATGTGGGAACCCATACATACTAAAATAGGGCTAAAAATGAGCACCTAATAAGGGTTCTTACTTTTTAGGACGACACAAATTGATAGATAAAGGAGCTTAACCCGAGACAAGTAACTCTTGTTTGCCAATTTTTCACCATTGTGTTTATTGTAATTTTTTATTGTTTTCTTTTTTCTTTTTCTTTTTTGGATTTTTAAAAAATTTAACCAAGATCACATTTATTTGCCCCTAATGTCTAGCAAAATTTTAGGGTATTACGAGTGGATGAATGAGTGGAATAGACTAGAATGAATATGAAAATGATGGAGGAAGCATGTTTAATGTGACCCTCAAGGACGGTCTCATTTAAGATTATCCAAGCTAAGAAAAAAGGGATATGGTGATGTAGTCTAATAATGTGGTTTCAAATATCATAGAGGGTAATGACATGATACAATGAATGACATGTGTTGTCCAAAGGAGTGCACATATTAAGAGGCTCTTGAGAATATGTTTTTCATTTTATGTCCTTCATTTTGATCAAGACCAAAGGGTATATATGGATAGGATGAAGGTCAAAGGTGATAAGGGATGATGGAAGAAATGATTAGGATAAGAAAGATCATGATAAGGTAGAATGGATGCAACAAGTGGATAAGAATAAGTTGATGGATAGGATAAATGCATAGGATGCCTGATGTTCATGAAAATTCTCAACCTTGTCAAGATCAACAATGGAAAAGGGAATATGTACATAGATTGGATAAATGGAAGATAATGGATGGTGAGGGATGTGATGGATAAGATGGCATGGATGGAACTTTCCCCCAAGTGTAGAGTACAAGAAGGTGGACTATGCATGATGCATGTTTTCCAGGAATTCAACATGGTACTTTCCCAAGGTGCCACAAGAAGTGGCTTTCACCATAAGACAAATTATTTCTCTTTATTTTTTCTTCTTTTTTATTCTTCTTTTTTCTTACTTTTTGGAAGACAGTGAATGTATGATGGAAAATGGAGGGACTCAAGTATCTTTATCTTTGAAGAGTGATCCTTTCAAGATATTCTATAATGGACCATGGCTATTGAAAGTATGCTCAATGATGTTGATAGGGTGATGGAAAGGGGATGATATGGAGGATAAAGGTAGATGGTGGCTAAGGATTTATGCATATGATGGGATAAGGGGGATGGACGTATGGAAAATAGGTGTTGGATAATAGATGAGAGGATAAGGAGCATATATTGGAAAATGGATGAGATATCAAAAGGTTTGTGTAGGGCTAGGTGGAAGCATTGACAAGATCAAAATTGGCACACACTGTGAAGGGTGGTGGAATGATGGACGAAAAATGGATTAGGAAGCTAGAGATTTTTATGGAGGAAAGAATGTAGATTTTGGTACACAAGGACCCAAAATATATGGAGGAGGTGATGGTGTATCTAAGGTAGTGGATTTTGGGACACAGTGTTCAAAATAGATTTGGAAGATTGAAGATGTTTAGATGGAAGCATTTTGGAAGTCTTTGGAATCTTGAATGCCAAACTTGATTTTTATTTTGTGTGAAAGTCTTGTAAGAGACCCTTGGGATTCCACATAGTCCTTGATTTTACTTTTCCTTGTGATTATTTAGAACACATTTCTTTAATGATGGATTTAGGAACCCATATTGTCTTTGATTCTTATTTTTTCTTGGTGGACCTTTATGGCCTTTTGGATATTTATTTTTTCTTTATATTCACATGTCCATTATATTGGACATGTTGATCTTTGAATGTATATGGATTCTCAAATTTATAATTTTTATGTTTGACATCCAAGTTGCTTCCAAAGGTTTTGGGGGTCATGGATGAATATGAATGATATGGTGGGTTCATATGGATAAGTGATTGGAAGTTTCTCAAGATTTGTTCCTTTGTTGATCTTGATATATGATAGGGTAAGTGTATGGAGAGCTAAGAATGATAGGCATGGTTGATGGAGGGATATAAGGACCCAATATGGATGGGAGGGATGAAGACTTTAGCTTTGGGATATAGGGACCAAGAATGGATTTGGAGGATGGAAAAGGTATATGATTATGCTTAAATTGAGGGATATAAGGTGTAGAAGGGATATCAACACATTTAGAGTGATCTATATCACCAAGGCCATCATCTTTAAGATTTTGTTTATATAAATGAGCACATAAATATATTTTCTAGGAGAAATTGAAGCTTGAGGAGATTTGGTATTATGAGGAGGGTTAGAAGGAATTATAGGGTTTTGAGATAGACATAGCGAATCATGACAAGAAGATGATAGGATACTTTGATCTTGACATGGAAGAGGATCATTGGATGGTGCAAAAAGGGTACTTGTGTCTTGGTTTTCAATAGGATGTGTCTTGGTTTTCAATAGGCTTATTGGAAATGGTGGAAGAGATGTTTTGATCTTGCTTAGGAGGTGAATAAGATGTAGGACTTGGAGGGATACTTTGTTCTTGAGATGAAAGGGTATCATCTTGAAAGAAGTGAAAGGATATGAAGGATCATCATGGGACTCTATGGATATCGGACCTTGGTCAAATGTTTGATAGGATTGGATAGCATCTTGATCTTTACTATAAAAAAATTCTTTGCACTTTGGTTTACCCTCTTGACATGGAGCCACTTTTAAGGACAAGGTAGGAATTTGGATATGCATGGGGGATTCTTGGAGGGATGATAGGGGATCATTTTGAATAGGTATTATGGGCATTGAAATACATGATATCTTAGGATCTAGGGACTTGCATCAAGATGTGGATTAGCTTGGATTTCTTTTATAGAGAGTACTTTAGGGTCAACATGGTCAACATGACAAGTATCATCATTAGGTTCATTATTTGACAAAGATAGTGTAGCTTGTTTTTTGTAAATCTTTGGGAGATAAAGGAATAGTGAAAGAAGTGGAGATGACATGTGGGCCATTTATAGACATAGGTTCATAACTTTGATCATGCTTTGAAATAGTATTTTATTCTTCATAAGATGAATCATTAGGATTTCCACTTTGATTATGCCATCATTAATAAGATCTTGGATTTTATGTTTCAAATCTATGCAATTTGAAGTTTTATGTCCATGGTATGTAAAATAGGTACTAAAACAAATAAGTCCATGTGAGGTCACTTGAGGCAATGTTATGGGATTGTGCTTGAGAATCTCTTTTAATGCCAACTCAAGGGATTGTCCCAAAGGGGTAAACCTTCTATCTAAGGGATATTTGGGTTCACTTGTGTTTGTAGAAGAAATGTTGGATTTAAGATTTTGATTTTGATTTTTAGCCATTTATCATTTAGTTTTAGATTTTTTTTGTATTCCTTGAATTTGTGCATTAGCTATGATGTCATTTATTTCTTGGAGGTATTTCTTAGGTGTTGTTGTTATTGGTTTATTTCTAGCCAATTTTATGAATTATATGTCATGAATCTATCTTTTGAGGTCTTAAATATGTTGAACTAAGTAAGCCATAAGCATTTATGATAGTTATGTCAACCTTGACCTAAGAAAAGTGAATGTTGAAATGATATGAGACCCTAGGTTATGACTTAATGCAAGCTCTACCAGTATGAAGATGAGTTAAGATATGATATACTATGAATAAAGGATATGATATGAAGCTAAGACATGACCATGATATGAATCTCAATGCAATGAAACAACATGCATATGTGACACTGTAGAAGATTAATGCAGAAAAAGAACCACTATGTAATACCCTCTCCTATGGTGATACTTGGACTTTCTGATTTAGACATTCTATTATGATGGTTAGAACTATATATTTACATTTATGTTTTGTGGATGATGATATTTTTATCAGATGATTGATATGCTCATTTATGGTTATCATTTATATGTTTATGAAATTAGAAGACCATCTATCTTTATATGTTTTATGGAGCTAACCCAAGGATTTGAATCTAACCATTATCATGATGTTTTATGTTTCATGGATATGTGTCTGATGTGTTTTCATGACTCAGGATGAAGTTGTAGTTACTCACTTAGTTGAGGTCCACACGATGTATCGATCCTGGTCATCTATTTTCATATATCTGATTTGTATGTATATCCATATGTATACATGTATCTCTTCTTGGTGATGCAAGATTGCAGGTACTAGGTATCATCTCCACCTGACTTCATAGGTCTGAGCGATCCCTCAAAATCCTTGATCATTGTTGTTGTTACAGAGATATCATCAAGGTTCCATAGGAAGGAACTCTACCTCTGATCCTTTTACTTTTAGGTGGGGAGTTACTGAGTCAGTCCCTTGTGTTGAAGATGTATTTCTGTGTCCTCTCAGTTTGTTGGCTTTGTGAATCTTGTAACTTGTTTCTTGTATTTCGTATTTGTTGAGAATGAGGTTTTGAGTATGGTAGCTCTTATTGTCTTCAAGGTATGTTCAATTTTGTTAATATATTTTGATGTGAATTATTATTCATGTGAAGGTATGATTTATTGATTTATCTTTATTAGTAGCTACTTATGCACTAGCGTATCTTGTTAGGAATGAGTTAGTATGTGATTAAATCATGTGATTTTAATATCTATAATACTAAAGAGTTTTATGGTATTAATGATGTTTTATAATATTCATGATAATAAGGTGTCTATGACAATAATAATAGTAATAATAAATGTTTTAATAATAGTGGTATATTCCATCTTATATATCATTGTTGTATTTTGTAAAGCATATGGATTAGTGTATGAATAAATAATATGTTTTATAATAATAATAATAATAATATTATTATTATTGTTATGTTTGCAATATTATTTATAATAATAATAATATATATACACATAGGCATATGGGTGCACACATATGCATATGCATACATATATTTATATAATTGTTGGTGAGTAAGTAATTATTGCATTATATTAATAAACAATTAAATAAGTTTATGGTATGGTAAATGTGTTGGAGGAAATAATTACTATTGCCTTCCTTAAATAAAGGAAACATAAATTAGATTATTGTAATATGTAACTATAGGTATATCTCTTCTGGGAAAGGCTTTATTAATATTATTTAAGCCTAATTATTAACTAATAGATAGTTGGGATAGTTGCATCGGTTGAATTACCCATGCAACTACTCCCTCCAATCTATATAGAGGAGAGATTTCCTGTGTGAGGGGGAGTTGGCATGAAGGTTGATCTCTGAGAGTAGTAGATGTTGCAGTTATAAGATATAGTTTCTATTGAGAGTTCCAGGGGAAGGCTAGAGATTGCATCTAGAAGGAATCTAAGGAATATTAGAAGGAGACTGAGAGAATATGATTCTTCTTCATCAACCGACTCCCGTAAGACTCCAGGTCATAATCCATCCTGAGAGATAATTCTCTTTTCTATTATGAATATTTTTAAGATTTGTTTGAATGCTTCTCTATATGTTTTGTTTGTCTCCATATGTTGCAGAATGTTTATGCTATATTATTGTATCTGTATTGTTGGATAGGAAAATAGGATCATACCTTAGAATTCTTAGGAATGAATGCTAAATGTTTGGCATCCATTCTGTAGCAGTTGTTGTTGCATTCATGACTATGATTGTCATTGATGTCAACTCAGTGATTTATTGAAGACTTGCAGAGAAGCAGACAGAGTTTGGATTAGTGCACGTGGGTTATTGTAGTTGGAGCTATGTGATTTTGAGGTTATACTCTTTGATATGTTATATGTCTATGGTTAAGAGTGCAGACAGTAATTAATTTATTCATGGAAGTTATGATCATTTTGGTGGAAGTAGTATTCAAGCAGTGTTCCTGAGTAGCGGTTTGTGGAAATCAGATGATATCTCCTAATCGAGATGGAATCTGGTTTTGTGTAGTTAAAGGGAAGTTGAAGGCACATTGATAGTGATGTGGATGATAGCGTAGACTTTGAGTTCACATGATTGAAGATTTATTGTATTTGGAAGCCGATAGTTTTTTGTAATTTTGGTGTAGCGTGTGGAAACTTTTATTTTGTAATTGTATGCCGACTCATTGTAATTATTGGAGTGTGGTATAAAGGAAGGAATGTATTTCCTTGTTTTAATGTAGTTGGAATGTGAAAGTGTGTAATAATGATATGGTAGTAGCGGTTGTGTGTGATGCTGTATACATGAAGTGAAGAAAAGAGCTAAGTATGAAAGCGAATTTGTGAAGGAAGACATGCGAAGTACAAAGATCTAAAATTGAGATCTAATGTAACAATGAGTGTAGTTTGGCACAGTCAGATTAGAGGTAACATATTATTCTATTGATTAATGCAAATATTATTTGGATAGTGTGTTCAGTGATCTTACCCTGAAGCTGTTTGGGCAGTGGGTCCTTCTTTCTTCCATAACTCTTAACAGGGATTCAAAATCTCCTAACATGGATTCATATGTATTGAATTTATTTCATAAGACTCCTAACAAAGTCCATCCTTTCAAAAGGAATATTCATATTAGTGCATCTTTTGTGGGCATCATTCCCACCGGGGTTTACTCTTTAATCAAGAGGTTCCCTAATCAACATATCTTGTGTCATTGTGTTATTGTGTATGAATATCTTTCTATGGTTGGTAATTATATTTTTTATATGGTTTAATGCTATTGAAGATGATAAAAGTTATAATTATCTGATAACTGATTCACCCCCCCCCCCCCTCAGTTATCTTGGTGGACTTTACTTTCTAATAATTGGTATCAGAGTGGCAGGTCCTTGAAAAAGAAGTTTAATAGCTTAAGGAGATCCATGGTGAATTTCAGGAAAGAAAGCCCTAAGTTTGATGGAGTAAATTTTGACAACTGGAAAGAAAAGATGCACCTATTATATTTAGGACCAGGTTATTGGTTGATTACAAAGAATGATAAGACTATCATTGAAGAGGACAATCTTGAAACATGTACTATGGATGAAAGAGATCTATTCATGTGTGACATACTTGCAAGAGAAGCACTTTTCACAGCACTTTCAGAGAATGAGTATAGTCAGGTAAAATGTTTGAAAAAGTCTCATGAAATTTGGAAAGCTTTACACTCTACTTTTGAAGGTGATGAACATGCAAAAAGAGTTAGATTACATAATTGGATATGTGCATTTGAAGATATAAGAATGTTGGAAGATGAATCTATTAGAAGTTATATTGGTAGAATGTCAGAAATTATTACACGTATAAAATCTTGTGGAGGAACAAAGACAGAGAATGAAGTGATATGGAAAATTCTGAGGACATTGACTCTTTTATTTAAGCAGACAACACAGATGATTGAACAAGTCATACCTTGTACAACAAACTTTACAAGAGAGACTCTTCTTGGAAGATTGGAGCAACAGAAATGAACCTAAGATTATCAGGAGACTTACCTAGAATGGAGACAACATTCAGTGCTCTTAGTGTTCGACCTACTTTGTCAAGAAGCACTAGTGGTGGAGCATTTTTCCTTGGAGGAAGATTAGTTTCTTGGCTAAGCAAGAAGCAGAATTGTATCTCACAAAGCACATCAGAAGTAGAATATGTAGCAGCAGCAAACAATTGTAACCAGATAATTTGGATGAAGCAAATGTTGAAGGATATTGGAATAAAATTTGTTGAGCCTATTGTCATACATTGTGACAACACCAGTACAGTTAGTATGTCTAAGAATCATGTATTACATTCTAAGACAAAGCATATAGAGATTACGTATCATGTTGTAAGAGAGAAAGTTGTTGAGAAAGAAGTCAGACTTGATTACATAAGTACAAAGGAGAAGATAGAAGATATATTCACAAAGCCTTTTCCTAAGGATACATTTGAGTATCTAAGAGGTATGCTTGGGGTAATGCCCAGCCTACTTTTGAGAAGTGATGCAGTTGGTTGCATCTGTCCAGTGGTATATGAGCCTTATCTTTCTTTTGGACTGGATGTTGGTACTTCCTTTATGGGGGAGTATGTGTATCTGAGCTGAGTCATGAGGACTCTAGTAAATGTATTTTCTGAAAAGTGTCTTTTGACACTGAGTTGTTGTTGACATAGTGATGAAATTTCTATCATTGATGTCAATGGGGGAGAAGTATACATGAAAAAAAATCTGAGACATCTATTGGAGAGAACTGAATAGGATAATGAAGAAAGATTTGATTGATGAAGAGGACTTGAAGAAGCAGTGTTGCAGTATTGGATTTTTGGAACATTGGATGTTTTTCATCTATGTTGCCATCAATGCCAATGGGGGAGATTGTTAGGAATGAATGCTAAATGTTTGGCAGCCATTCTATATCATTTGTTGTTGCATTCATGACTATGATTGTCATTGATGTCAACACAGTGATTTACCAAAGACTTGCAGAGAAGCAGACATAGTTTGGATTAGCGCACGTGGGTTATTGTAGTTGGAGCTATGTGATGTTGAGGTTATACTCTTTGATATGTTATATGTCTATGGTTAAGAGCACAAATAGTAATTCATTTATTCATGGAAGTTATGATCATTTTGGTGGAAGCAGTATTTAGGCAGTGTTCCTGAGTAGCAGTTTATGGAAATCGGATGATATCTCCTAATCGGGATGGAATCTGGTTTTGCACAGTTAAAGGGAAGTTGAAGACACATTGATAGTGATGTGGATGATAGTGTAGATTTCAAGGTCGCATGAGTGAAGATTTATTATATTTGGAAGTTGACAGTTTTGTGTAGCGTGTGGAAACTTTTATTTTGTAATTGTATGTTGACTCATTTGTAATTATTTGAGTGTGGTATAAAGGAACGAATGTATTTCCTTGTTGTAATATAGTTGGAATGTGAAAATGTGTAATTATGATATGGTAGCAGCGGTTGTGTGTGATGTTGTATACATGAAGTGAAGAAAAGAGCTAAGTATGAAAGCGAATTTGTGAAGGAAGACATGCGAAGTACAAAGATTTGAAATTGAGATATGATGTAATAATGAGTGTAGTTTGGTATAGTCAAAGAAGAGGTAACATATTATTCTGTTGAGTAAAGCAAATATTATTTGGATAGTGTGTTCAGTGATCTTACCCTGAAGCTGTTTGGGCAATGGGTCCTTCTGTCTTCCATAACTCTTAATAGGGTTAGAATATTTTAATAGGGATTCAAAATCTCCTAACAGGGATTCATATGTACTGAATGTATTTCATAAGACTCCTAACAAAGTCCATCCTTTCACAAGGAATATTCATATTAGTGCATCTTTTGTGGGCATCATTCCCACCGGGGTTTACTCTTTAATCAAGAGGTTCCCTAGTCAACATATCTTGTGTCATTGTGTTATTGTGTATGAATATCTTTCTATGGTTGGTAATTATATTGCTTATATGGTTTAATGTTGTTGAAGATGATAAAAGTTATAATTATCTGATAACTGATTCACCTCCCCCCTCTCAGTTATCTTGGTGGACTTTACTTTCTAACAAGAATAGATTATTTCCTATGATTTATGGATGTGAATATTTCTTATTCC
Organism: Chamaecyparis obtusa; assembly: GCA_027943335.1. Taxonomy (NCBI): domain Eukaryota; kingdom Viridiplantae; phylum Streptophyta; class Pinopsida; order Cupressales; family Cupressaceae; genus Chamaecyparis; species Chamaecyparis obtusa. The sequence goes on from BSBK01001060.1 coordinate 1,969,123, forward strand.
CTACATTTGTAAGAGTTTGTAGACTCCATAGTACTTTCCTTGTATCTACTTTCATATTCAGAATGTTTAGGAGTGCTTCCAAGCCTTAGAACAATTGTTTCATCTTTGCTGGTTCATGTTAGTTTTTGTACCACCTTTCATTATTCAAATCTAGAGTAGGTTTAGATGGCTGGTAATCCTAGTTGGAGGGTCGTTATTACATGAAAATTGGGAGATCTCAAATGGGTCTTGCCCAGATTAGGCATCCACAACCCCTATAATGCCTAGTTTTACCCGTAAGTTGTATCTATTAGTCATTTTTTTATTTTCTATCATTCTATACAAATGCGCAGTTACCTTAATCCAATGCACAGTCACCTTAACCAGATGCGCAGCTCTGTGAAACAATTATGTAGTTACCTTAACCAAATGTCCAGTTACCTTAATCAGATGCGCAGCTATGTGAAACAAATGTGTGATTACCTTAAACAAATGTGCAGTTACCTTAAACAAATGCACAACTTGATCTTGGGTTAGGGTTTAGGCAGGATTTATACAAATATAACATTTAAGTATAAGTTTTTTCTTATACTTTAAGTTATATTTGTATAAATTATAAAATATTACTAATTCAAGATGTTTGAGATAGGTTTTAGCTTCATAGGAGTTAAGATGCAGATTCTAGATTTTGGAGATTTCTAAAAATTTAGATCAAGCATAGGAGGTTCCCATAGTTGGAGTGTTGTGCATGTGGAATTTTGTATAAAATATATATGTTCATTACATATTTGGTGGAGGTTATATGGTGCATTTAGATGATTTAATAAGGGTTAGGATGTGTTTAGGAAGCAGGAATAGGGTTTAGGATTGTCTGGAGGATCAGGACTATTCTAGGTCTCCCTAAATGCTCCTAATTTTTCCTAAACATCCCTAAACTCTCCTATTCTTTTCTATTCTTTGATGTAAGTTCTAAAATGTGTTTATGATTTGTTTTACTTCATGTATGATGTGTATGTGATGTTTGGGTTAAGGGTAGAAAACCTAAGAACACTAAGTGAGTGGCTTTCAGTGCGGGATCGAGGCCCTAAGTGGCTAGTAACAGGATAACCGATTGAAGAGTTGTTTTAACAAGTGATAATTTAATAAAAATTATGGGAATGGGTTCAAACACTAAAAGATTAATGTATGCCTCACCCAGGCCATTAGTGCTAATAAAGGCTATGGATGGGAGTGGGAGAAGGTACCTATGCGTAGGTACGATCGAATGGCACTTATCTGTATGAAATACATTCGGTTTCGCATGTGCCTACTTGGGGGCCGGGGCCGAGAGCGGCTAGTAAAAGGACAACCCAAGGGGTGAGGGCTATGCGATGAAACTCACTTAGCTTGTTTCTTAGAGTTTCTACCAAGCCTTAGAACCTTTGGGAAAAGATTTATACTTTGATCTTCTTTACATTTGCTATTTGGGAAAGGTTACCCAACCCTAGGTATGGCCTAGTTATCACTTCCTTGTGGACCTTGGTGTTTATCTCCTAGCACGGGGGAGTGGGCCTTTTGGTATCCACGTGGTTGGGTGGTAAATATTTTTATCGAGGTACCTTTTGTGGATGCAGTGCTTAAGGATTCATGCTTGCATATTGTTCTAGTTTTGAAGAATGAAGACTTGTATTTATCTTTCATGATGTAAAATTATTGTTACCTCCCAAGAGGAGATGAATGTAATGTAATCATTAATGTATTTCAAAATTATGTATTTGGAATGGGTAGACTTAGGAAAAAGGGAAAGGGAAAGCATGAACTTTATGTATATGATGTATGTTGGAAAAGAAAGGGATTTTGTAAGATTTCAAGTAAAGTAGTATGTTTCTCATTATTGACGATTAAGGGAAAAGCTAGTAAAACAAATGTAATATTTGCAATGTATCAAATGGTTAGATGATTCTATTATATGGTATTAATGATTTAAATGTTATATTGTTCATAAAGGATACTTAGGAAAATAGATGGATTTAAATGGCAAATTGAAATGAAAGTACTTTGTATTTCTTTATAAAGAATCTACAAATGTTGTGATGTAGTTTTCTTAAGAAATAAATCAAGTTGCTAGTACACTAAATAAACTTAAATGAATTGTGCATTAAATAAGAAGGGAACCTTGGAGGAATCTAAGTTAAACTATGTTTTGTTTATGTAATTCTTTTAAAAATTAAAAAAATTTCATAAATCATTACTTAGGTTTTCTTTTTCAAAGAGAATCTTTGTTTTCTTCCCTAGTTCCCTTGTGGGGCATGACACACTAAATGTGACAAAATATGAGGCAAATGTGCTACAATTTTAGTTAAATGCGATATAATTGTATCCAAATGCGTTATTTTGCTTAGATTTTGGTGTTTTTGACAAGTTTTTGAGTTTAAATAGTTTGATCTTGTGTGTTTTTGTGGACGAATTCTTCTTATTTTAGACCATAAAAACACAATAAATAGATTCAAACACATGTTTTACCTAAACCCCCTACAACATTGAGTGTGTTTTTGAATGATTTCCACTGGTATGGTACAATAAAATACTCCAAGAAAGCTACCTAATGGAATTGGCTTCAATGTATCATTTGTAGGTCCACATAAGAGGTAAGCTTGTAGCTAACCAAGATATAAAAAGGAATCCATTGTGAAAGTTTGAGTTTATGTCCCATTATAGAGGCCTCCCACCATCATAAAAATGATGTTTTGTGCAATTCTGAAGAACTACTATAGGAGGGTTATTCTCAAGGTCTTTCCATCACTCACACCATTAAGCATGAATGCATTTTATTTTATAGTGGGCCAGATTGCTTGGCTTTGGTTGTATCCCACTTGGGTCGTTCTGAAAAATCTCAGGAGGTAGGCCCACTAAATATTAATTGTACTACTTGAAATGAAAATAGATCTAGGCGGGTCTAGTATTTTGATCACCCAAAAGAGGGGAGAGCATATCCCTACCACTTTTGATCCGCAAGCACATAGAACACATGATTCATTCCTTGACCTTATCTAACTAAGGAGGGTCTTAGTGAGTTTGGTATTTTGATCACCCAAAAGAGGCAAGAGCATATCCCTACCACTTCGATCCACAATCACACAATTTCATTTTAATTATTCTATGTTTTTCAAACATGAAATGACAAAGGCAAAGAATCAATTTAGTGGAAAACTTTCTCATTGTAGAGTCCATTTTTTTTTTGTAAATATTTCTAAGCATATAGCCACAAGCTAGCGATTCTTTTCTTCAATGCCTTTCTAGATCTAATTCCTGGAATTTTCTTGACATTTTCCCTCAATTTTGTGCCCCCTCACATTTGCAAATAGCCAAAAAATTGATTAGGCCTTAGGAAACTAATTAATTCTTTGTTTAAGTAAATGCTCCAAAATAGAGTGCATATGCTACACTTGACTTTTTGCAAATGCTATAAAATAGAGTTCATATTGATGGGCTTCTAAATAGCCATCTTTCTCAGTACTTTTTATCCTCTTTCTAGAACAATTGATTTCACATAGACATGAATTTATGGTTTTCAAGCATATGAACTTATGGTTTTTATGTATATGTTATATATCTGTGTGTGAACATAAGATATAAATGTGGATACTTTTAAAGACATAATATTTGCTTGAATTCGTGGACAGGAATGGTAAATGTAGTAGCTATACATGTTAGTGAATGTTTCCTTGTGTAAGCTATGTTTTGGGTAGTTACCTCCTATAGCCATAGGACTTGCAAGAGTTTTAATTAAGACTTACACCTTTTCCTAATATTAATGATGCGGATATATATGTATATGGTTGGATGTGTGCGCATTGATTATTTTGCAGGTGTTGACTATGGACATTCAAAGACCAACATAGTGGCATTGGAGTAATCAAAGCCAACCATGGATTGCAGAATCTTCGTAAGCAAATCAAGTTGATTGATGTTTTCTATTACATGTGTGCATAGATTTAGTTTCCTTAATGTGCTATATTTCTGGGATTATTCATGGTCAATAATGTTTCTATTTTGAAACTTTATGAGTTGTAACCGATCCTCATTTATGAAGTGATCATAGATTTAGGAGATAGTTGTAGCTTTCTTTTAAATAATCAACTCTTGTGACTCTGTTGGAGTTAGTCAAACAAACTGGTTTTTATAATAGAACTCTTGCATACTATTTTCAATCAAGTGTAATCATTTTGTTATGGATGAATAGAATGTTCAGTTCAATTTTGTATCTTTCATATTGATTGTAGTTCTCATTCACTCATTCAAGGGGGCCCACTTGATGAGTGATTTGTTCTGTTAGCATAGAGTTCATTTTCCTGTTTATTTCTAAGTAGTTAGAACTCTATTGTTCCTTCAGCTACTAATAACAGTATTAGTATCATGTTCCTACAACACAGCTGGTTGGAGTAGTTCCTAGCCGCAATTCCCTGCTTTGATTAGAATACATTTGTTTACCAGTTTTAGCATAGTTTTCCTTAAGCATAAGCATTTGAATTCCATAGATAGTCTTAGAATGAGAAGGTTTGAAGCATATACTTTGCAAATTTCATTCCAAGTTTACATCCCTAGTCGATAATTAAATGAGACCGAATAATCCATTTAGAAATCATTTGGGGTGTCTAATCCTGAAATAGGCAGTCCATTGCTCTAGTTTTCTGATACTATTATTTGGCCAAGCATTTTTGGCTTCATTGCCGGGGATGGTGTTAATTCAAACTTATTCTTATAGTTTCATTCTTAGTCCTAATCTAGCACTTAGTCTTAAGTAAGCATTTTTATGCATAGAAGGAGAGATCACCTTGGGAGATTTCTTCCCCATGATTACCAAGAGGACCCATTTGATCTATTTAATCCTCAAGTTGAAGAACCCCAAAGTGAGAAAAAAGAAGAAGAACCCTTTGAAAATCTATTTTCTTATGCTCAGGAACACATATCCTCTTCATCATCTAAGGAATCATTGCATTTGAATGACCTATTTACTGAACTTGAATACCAAGACAACCCGCTTGCTCTTATTATCTATCAACCACCACCACCAGGTCCTCCTCCCAAAATGGCTGCTCAAGCTCCCTTTCCTTTTCCTATACCTCAATAGCAAGGTAACCAAAATTTGAAGAACATACCTACTGTTGCACTCCCCAAATTCTATGGCCTCTTTACAGAAGACCCTGAGACCTTTCTCTTTGAGTTTGCCATCCTTTGCCGGAGTTATGACTATACCACTGATGCCCACAAGCTAAAGTTATTTCCATCAACTCTAAAAGAGGTTGCCTTGAGATGGTTCATGGGGTTGGGTGTGAATGTTGTAGAAGACTGGAATGCCATGCACACTATGTTTCTTTTAAAGTATAAAGAATATTGTAGGGGTCAAGATTTGAAAGGTGACGACATTTTTAAAATGACTCAGAAGGAGGATGAAACCTTGGAGGATTATGTATCAAGATTCATGTTCAACCTGCAACATAATACATAGCACCAGCTAAATGAGGCATCTCAAAAACACCTTTTCTTAAAGGGTGTGAATGATGGAAGTATTGAGGCTCTAGACCTGATGACAGGAGGAGATAACACACAAAAAGGTTGGGCTGATATAAAGAATATATGTCTAAATTATTCAAGGGCCACTGTGAAGAAGGGTAGGGGACTTAGAGACCTACCACATAAGTTCAATGGTGGTTCAGGAGTATCCAAAATGGAGCTATCTAATTTTCTATCTGACTTTAAGTAGGACATCATTAGTGATGTCGCCACCTAGATAGATAGTATGCAGGTGAGGAGGAAGAAGGAAGAGTTAGATGTTGTGCTGGCTGGGTTCTATTCTCATTGCAGAGAAAAGAAAAGAAACTATAAATGTAAAATGGTTGCATCTATGGACATCAATTCAATGCCCATTGAGTTTAAAGCCATAGATGAGGAGAACAAAGAAGTTTTCTATGTTGCTCAAAGGTGTCCATGGGCTCAGAGACAAGGCATGCCTCCAGACCCACTGAATAATTTTGGTTATAATAATCATAGTAGTCAATGGCCAAACCATAACCCCCAAAATTCTACTCCTCAAGGTCAGAATTGGAATTATAACTGGTCCAACCAACAACCACACTATAACCAAGCCTATCTGCAACAACCACCATTTAACCCATACCAATAGTAGTATAACTCCTATTAACAACCACAGCAGAATAGCCAATGGCCACCTCATAGTAACTGGCAACCACAACCTCAGTAGGGACCCAATCAGTCTAGTCAGCAAAAAGCAATAATGCCTCCACCTCAACAACAAGCTATTATGCCACCACCTCCTGTAGCCAACAACAACCCACAAAATCCAACTCAACTTCCTGCTCAGCCAATTCCAAATCCTACTAATAAGCAGCAAGCTTATTCCTTGCAAGTAAATGATATCCATCTTAGATCAGGCACTACACTACCTGCACCCAAGGAGCCAATAATAACTAAAGTTGCTGATGCTGAAGACATACCCGTGAGCCAGCCTGTTGATGTTGCACCTATTGTTCAAATTGCACCAGTGCCTAAAAATCCTCTTTATCCGCAAAGATTATCTCAGGCAGGTCCTCTAGAAGAAAATCATGTAGCAACTAATCTGATTGATTAGCTCAAACAAATGGCAGTGCAAATTCCCTTGTTGGATGCGGGTTAAAGAAATTTCAGTCTATACCAAAGCAATTAAAGAAGCCTATATCAAACAGCCAGGAAGGAAGAAGAAAGAACCTGATACTATCCATGTCTTAGGCTAGCTCTTTGATCTCATGCTAAGAAAAGTAGTGATGCCTAAGTATTTCGACCCAGGAAGTCGAGTAGTCACCATCTATATTAATGGTACCCAAATTTAGAATGTCCTAATTGACTTGGGAACATCAATCAATGTTATGACTAGGGAAGTTCTGTTGAAGCTTAATATCATTGGTTTGCGAGACACACCTACAATATTGCAGTTAGCTGATAATTCCATAGTCAAACTAGATGGTATGGTTGAAGATATTGTTGTTACTTTGGACTCATTAGATTACCCTTTAGATTTCATAGTCCTGTCACCTAAAGCCACCTTAGGAGGATACCCATTAATCTTAGGATGGCCTTGGCTAGCCACAGTTGATGCTTGCATTGCATGTCGGTTAGGAAAAATGACCATATCAGATGGGATAAATACCAAGAAGTTAACTCTGTATTCTCCAACAAAACCCCAAAGTGAATTTGATCAGGTTGTCTAGCCAAACTTAGGTGATGTTGTCCTTGAAGAAAATGTTGTGGAAAAACTTATGGTCATTGAGAGAAATCCATTCATGGTATCACAAGAAGAAGATGATATACTAGCAACAATCCTTACCAATCAATATGGTTCTGAGGAATCATCTTGTGATGATCCTAATTGTTCCCTTTAAACAATAATGCCCAAGAAAACCACATCTCAGCTTCCTACAACACCTGATTATCTCCACACCTTGCTACCCCATGAGATAAAGTCTCCATCCATAGCGGAAGTCCAGATGCTAGAAAAAGTTAAAAGAGTTGAAATTGCTTCAGGAAAGGAGCTGAATGTCAATAAGAACCTAACTGAATCTCAGATGTCTAGTCTTCTCAAGCTTTTACAAGACAGCCATCAAGCCTTTGCATGGGACTATACTGATATGAAAGGACTAGATCCTAAACTTTGTACTCACATAATCTATATAAGCCTTGAATACAAACTTGTGAGGCAAGCTCAAAGGAGAATTAACCTTGCTTTGAGAGACATAGTGAAGACCGAGTTGCAGAAGCTTCTTAGTGCAAGTTTCATTTATCCTATCTCTGAAAGTCAGTGGGTTTCTCCTCTTGTAATTGTTTCAAAGAAGGGAGGAAAGTGGAGAGTCTATGTTGACTATAGAGAACTTAGCAAAGCCACTAAGAAAGATCACTTTCCACTACCTTTCATTGTCCAGGTGCTTGATAATCTTGCTGGAAAAAAGTATTTTACATTTCTAGATGGCTTTAGTGGGTATAATCAGATACAAATATCACCAAAAGACCAGGATAAGACAACGTTTACCTATCCCTGGGGAACATTTTCTTATTCAGTCTTGCCATTTGGGTTGTGCAATGCACCTGCTAGTTTTCAGAGAGCAGTGCTCGGTATTTTCTCTGACATTGCTGCTGACTGTGTTGAAATTTATATGGATGACTTCACCACTCACGGAACCACATCTGAAGAAGCACAAGCTAACTTGGAGAAGGTTCTTAAGAGATGTCAAGATTATGACCTCTCTCTTAATAGTGAGAAGTGTTATATGATGATGGAGGAGGGAGTTGTACTAGGGCACTACCTCTCATCTTTTGGAATTCAGGTTGACCCCGCAAAAATTGCATCTATCAACACACTTCCCACTCCAATCAAGTAGAAGGATGTCAGGAGTTTCCTTGGCCATGCTGGTTACTACAGGAGATTCATAAAGGATTTTAGCCAACTTGCAACACCATTATACAACTTATTGAAGAAAGAATCTAAATTTGAATGGACAGAGGAATGTGAAGCATCATTCCAGAAATTGAAAGATGTTCTAACAACACCTATTCTCAGAGGACCTGATTGGAAGCTTCCATTCCACATCCACACAGATGCATCTGACTATGCCATTGGAGCAGTCCTTGGACAGAAGGAAGGTACTGTTGAACATGCAATTTACTATATCAATAAAAATTTGCAAGGAGCAGAATTAAATTATACTGTTATTGAAAAAGAGTTGTTAGCAGTTGTCTATGCACTAAACAAATTTAGGCACTACATCAGAAGTTATGAAGTATTTGTTTATACTGATCATTCAACTATCAAGTACTTAATGAATAAACCTACCATTAGTGGTAGATTAGCACGCTAGTTACTCCTCATGCTAGAATTTGATGTAAAGATAATAGAAAAAATAGGAAAGGCTAATGTAGTGGTCGATTTCTTGTCAAGATTGCAAGTACCAGATGATCTTGCAACAATTGATGATAGCTTCCCTGATGAGCACTTATTTTCTATTAATTCTTTTAATCCATGGTATGTAGACTTAGCCAACTACCTTACCGCAGGCAGAACACCACCTCACTTCTCTCCTAAACAGTGCCGCCTATTGGTTGAGAAGAGTGTTAACTTCTCTTGGATATCAGGCTTCATGTTTTATATAGGACCAAACTAGGTCACCAGGTGATGTGTTCATGAGGATGAAACTTATGACATTCTCCGGGCATGTCATGATGAACCATGTGGTGGAAATTTTGCAGTAAAGTGAACAACTTATAAAATTTTGACAACCGGATACTATTGGCCTACTTTGCATAAAGATGCAGCAAAGCATACTCGAAACTGTGATAGGTGCCAGCGTATGGGGCATCCCACAAAGTTTGATGAAATGCCCCTGCAGCCTCAGGCAGTTGTCATGCCCTTTGACAAGTGGGGTATTGACTTCGTTGGACCCATTGAACCCTCTTCTCATGGCAAGTCCTACATCTTAGTATGTACTGACTATGCCACAAAATGGGTTGAAGCCAAAGCTATGAGGCATGCCAGATATCACAAAGTTGTTGAGTTCCTCTATGAATTCATATTCACCAGATTTGGAGTATCAAGGGAAATTGTCACAGATTAGGGAGCACAGTTCACCTCTCATCTTATCATAGAGTTGATGTAGGAGTATATGGTGTGTCATGGGAAATCTTCACCCTATCATCCTCAGGCCAATGGTTAGGCTGAAATCACAAACTGAGAAATAGAATCTATTCTAACCAAAATAGTGGCTGTGCACAAAAAGGACTGGGCTACATGCCTTCTTGAAGCCATATGGGCATACCAAACAACATGGAAAACCACCACAAGGTTTACTCCTTTTGAGTTGGTGTATGGAAAATCAGCCTCCATGTCGATTGGGTTCCAACATAAAACACTTCTCACAACCTTAGATTTGGATATTGATCTCACCAAAGCACAAGAAGACCGGTTACTACAATTAAATGGATTGGACGAATATAGGAAGTCTGCTCTCCACAATACGGAGTTGATACAAAAGAAAAGAAAAAATGGCATGACAAGTTCATTCATGATAAGAAATTTTTTGTGGGAGATTGGGCATTGTTGTATGATTCAAGATACTAGCACACACCCGAGAAATTTCATACCAGATGGCTTGGACCTTATGAGATAATATCAGTATTTGACAATGGAGCCATCCAACTTTCAACCATTGATCCTGTCATATTTAAGTTACTTGTCAATGGGCATCCTGGAACTTTACAACAAACCTATCAGCTGTGATGAGTTCCTAAAGTAGTTCTAGAGCACAACTGAAGCAAGCGATCCTATAGCCAAAGAATCTAGGTCTTCTACCCAACATTCTGCTAATTCTTGATTCCATTAAAGAACACCATAATAAACATTTCACATTTCATGGAATGATTTCTCCATAATAATTTTCATCTCACCTTCTCTCTCTTCCACCCATTCACCCCCATCCCATCACTTCATTCATGGAGGTGCAATTTTTCGGATAACTCTTCCTGTAGCGCTTCTAGGTTTGTGCCACATATACTTGTACATATATTATTTTTATTCATTAATTTTTAGGATTTTGTGTCATTTTAATTTTCTACTCTTGCATAACCTGGCTTAGTGGGACCCATGCCATTACTTAGTTGGGGGGGGGGGGAACTATTCTATTTTCAAAATTTCAAATTAGCATGTAAAATTAAAGTTTCTTGTCTTTGAGAGATGTTTGCGACATGACTTGTTGATCTGTCCTTTTGTGATTGTGTCATCACATTTGAAGTGAATTAAAGATATTAAAAGCTAATCTTAATTTCTGATGATATGCCGTGACATGTTCGGGGTGGCAACCTTGGCATGCGCGAGCTATTATGAGATGTTATGCAAAAAATATATCATTAGATTTCGTGCAAACATCTTTAATTCTATAAAGCAAGTTGTAGTTAGTACATCATCTTTTCTTTTGCAACATCTTGTTCCATAATGCATTGGGGTCTATGATTTACCATTGTCGAGCTCTATGGAAATAGTAAGTTTTGCGAATTCAAAATTCTCTGAGAGTAGCAATGGGGGGTGACCTTCAACGGCATGAGCCAGTGGATCACAGGGTTTTGTTAAATGACGCATCCACTTGTGAAATGTTTAGAAGAAGAGGATGGATAGATTATTGCCTAAGCCTTAAAGGGTTTGATGAGGAAGTCGCTCTACAATTTTAATCCACCTTGAAGGATGGATTTGCGGAGGTCAAGGGCTTAAAGATTGAATTCACAGAAGACGTAGTAGCTGAAGTGACTGGTTTTCCACAAGAAGGTGAGCATTGGGTGAAAGACTTTGACCTGCATTCGGCAAGGGCCCAGTTCACTTTGCACAGTGATCCCCAGTTAGATATCAACAGGAAGCAAGGTACTTGGCAATTATCTTTGCCTCTGGAATTCATTCAACCAGCTGCATTTGTTATCTAGTACTTCACCTGCGAGGGACACTACAAGTATTTACATGCTCTACATTTCAAAATTCTCAGTCATCTTCATCACAACAATAGATCGGTAAATCTTCCCAGCTTCCTATTTAACATTGTGAAAAAGCAAGCTTTATTAGTCCAGTCAGGAAGCAACCAGTCTATTTCGCATCATTACTTGATAAAACTAATTGTAGAAAGAGAATTAAATAGACAAAAGGTTGGGACATGGGAAGAATTTTCGTAAATGAATGAGGTTGAACCTAGAGTGGTCAACCCTAGAGGCCACGGTGTTGGTCGGAGAGAGAAAACATCCTCTAGGGTTTGTAAAATTATTCAAAGAATTGAAATTGATCCTGAAGCCTCCCTTCCATTTCTAGGTCGCCTAAGAAAAGAACTTTCAGTGCTAAAGCCTCTACTTCTCAGAGGAAGAAAAAAAAAAGTAAAGAAGCTTCCAGTATCCCTGAAGCATCACCATCCGTAAGGACTAGGTCTACATCTAGGGAGGATAAGGGTAAAACAAAGGAGACATAAGAAGAAATATTAGAGCCGCAACCTAGTGGTAATACTGACAATGTTGAAGAAACCTTACATTCCCCTAGGGAAGGAAATTCTGAAAACCCTCCTGAAGCAGTTGTAGAGGAAGTAGCCACTAAAAGAAGGAAACAGAAGAGTCCTCTAAGCTCATCCATACCCCCTAGGAGGAGAAGTAGAAGGCTTTTCAAGAAAGATGTTGAAGCTTCTATTCCTGTTGTTAACCTTGAGTTTTCTAAATCTGTAGAGAATGAATTTGTAGAAAATGAGTCTTTAGAAAAGTCCTCTTCTGAGGAAATGTTTCATCAAACTACAGCCAAGTGACACTACATTAAAAGATTAGAGTCCACAAATAGAAGTTAACCCTGGAGTTAACTACATACTTATTGATAGTGACAAGGACTCTGAGGACACAGAGGAATTTGTAAATAATTCTATCAGGGCAGATGTTAGTATGAATTCTGAGGAAACCCCTAACTTTGGGACGAAAATTGTTGAAGAAGTGCCCAAGCAAAATAATCAGGATGGGTTAGAAATGTTGGCTAAGGTAGTAGCTAATGTTAGTGAGGAAAGCAATGTAGTAAAAACAATTGTTTTATGGAAAGGAGAGTCCTTTGCACCAAAGAAAACAATCAAAACTCCTCACTTACCATTTGGATGGGTGGATATACTCAATCGGGAACCTTTACCCCCACTAGATTTGTCTACACCCCTGGCTATAGGGATAGACTTATATCAACAATTGTTATGGGAGAAGACACAATGGGAATTAGAAAAGGAAAAATTGAAACGAGTCATTAGTGAGTAGGGCTCTTAGTTAGAACAAAAATCAGATGAGATTGAGGTATTGAAATGAAGGATTGATCAAATAACATGATTAATTCCAGAGCTAATGGAATGCAGATCACCATCTCCGGTGTATGCATTATTCCTTAAAGAATAACTTGTTAATTTCAAATTAACAAGAATTGTGGAAGGACTCAATCCTTCTATATCAACTCCTCATGAATTTTACTATGCCTTTCAGTCTGCTCCAATGACTCTGAAAAACATATTGTGTGAATTGTACCTACATAACCTAGCAGTCCCTGATGATACAGAGTGGAATTCACTCCTCTATGTAGGGGATGTGCAGTTAAGAGTGATTATGTCTTGGATGCAGAATGAGATAAGCAGGGAACATCAGGCTGCACCATACAGAAATAATGAGATGACAACTCCTTTAATGATGAGGCCTGAAGTTCAGCATTCCAGGTGAACATATTTAGACTGGCTTTCTATCACAGAAAACACTAGTGGGGCTAATAAAATATATCCAGTGCGAGAACAAGCTTTTGCAGACTAGGACCAACATTCCTCGTGAGATATTGACACAACAATCAGTGCCTCCAGGTAGAGATGGATAAGGATGTCACATGATCTAAAGTCAAAGGAACCTCACTCACCACAGAATTTGATCCTTGCTACAAGAAGAGTTCCATGGTACATTATGTTGGGAAGGACACTCCTTAATCACTGGTTTCCATTGAGGCTTCAGCTTCCACTCTTCCTATAGCCATTGCTAGCAATGAATGATAGTGAAACGGATTATGATATGGCCACTGAAGTTCCACGATGGGAAAGACTTGAAGAGACTCACAAATACTTTGACTATGTTCATGATGAGTTTGGGCAGAGAACAACTAGTGACTTGAGGGTCTGTGATAGGATTCAGAATTTCATGGTTGCTGGGGACTAGCAATAGTTCAGTTGGGGGAATGATGGGCTTCTAAATAGACATCTTTCTCCGTACTCTTTATCCTCTTTCTAGAATAGTTGATTGCACATAGATGTGAATTTATGGTTTTCAAGCATATGAACTTATGGTTTTTATGTATATGTTATATATATGTGTGAACATAAGATGGAAATATGGATACTTTTAAACACATAATATCTGCTTGAATTCATGGACATGAATGGTAAATGCAGTAGCTATACATGTTAATGAATGTTTCCTTGCCTAAGCTATGTTTTGGGTAGTTACCTCCTATAGCCATAGGACTTGCAAGAGTGTTAATTAAGACTTACACCTTTTCCTAATATTAATGATGCAGATATATATGTATATGGTTGGATGTGTGCACATTGATTGTTTTGCAGGTGTTGACTGTGGACATTCAAAGACCAACATAGTGGCGCTGGAGTAATCAAAGCCAACCATGGATTGCAGAATCTTCGCAAGAAAAGCAAGTTGATTGATGTTTTCTGTTACATGTGTGCGTAGATTTAGTTTCCTTAATGTGTTATATTTCTGGGATTATTCATGGTCAATGATATTTCTATTCTGAAACTTTATGAGTTGTAACCAATCCTCATTTATGAAGTGATCGTGGATTTAGGAGATAGTTGTAGCTTTCTTTTAAATAATCGACTCTTGTGACTCTGTTGGAGTTGTCGAACAAATTAGTTTTTATAATAGAACTCTTGCATACTATTTTCAATCAAGTGTAATCATTTTGTTATGGATGAATAGAATGTTCAGTTCAAGTTTGTATCTTTCATCTTGATTGTAGTTCTCATTCACTCATTCAAGGGGGCCCACTTGATGAGTGAATTATTCTGTTAGCGTAGAGTTCATTTTCCTATTTATTTCTAAGTAGTTAGAACTTTGTTGTTCCTGCAGCTATTGATAATAGAATTGGTAGCCTGTTCCTGTAGCACAGTCGGTTGGAGTAGTTCCTAGCCACAATTCCCTGCTTTGATTAGAATACATTTGTTTACCAATTTTAGCATAGTTTTCCTGAAGCATAAGCATTTGAATTCCATAGATAGTCTTAGAATGAGAAGGTTTGAAGCATATACTTTGCAAATGCCATTCCAAGTTTACGTCCCTAGTCGATAATTAAATGAGACTGAATAATCCACTTAGAAATCATTTGGGGTGTCCAATCCTGAAATAGGCAGTCCATTGCTCTAGGTTTTCGATACTATTATTTGGCCAAGCACATATGCTATGAAACTCTTTGTAAATGCTACAAAACATAGGGTGTATGCTTAAAAACTCTTTGCAAATGATATAAAGAAGAGTTCATATGCGACAATTTTTTTTGTAAATGCTACAAAATAGAGTGTATATACTACAAAACTCTTTGCAAATGCTACAAAATAGAGGGTGCGTGCTACAAAAATCTTTGCAAATGTTATAAAATAGAGTTCATATGCAATAAAACTTTTAGCAAATGTTACCAAAAAGAGAGCATATGCTACAAAAATCTTTGCAAATGCTACAAAATAGAGGGCATATGCTACAAAACTCTTTGCGAATGCTATAAAATAGAGTTCATATGCAGCATAAATTTTGCAAATGCTATGAAAATCTCAAATGCAATAAAATTTCATTCAAATGTGATATTATTTGAATCAAATGAAGTATTATTTCTTGTAGATGCGATAATCTTCAAGTCAAATGCGATGGAATTTATTGTATATGCAATGAGTTTTATGTTGAATGTGCCATTCTGTTAGACTTTTGTAACCTACAACCCAAATCTGCAAAATAAACTAGATAAAATGTGATTAGCAAGGTAGGGCGTGGGCCCCAAGTGTGCGCCAATTATGTGTGTAATTTTGTGAACTACAAACAACAACGAAATATTAGTATGAACATTATATCAAAATCATGATAAAACTTGATAATAACATGAAATAATGACTTAAGAGCATCTCATTGCTCTCTAATCCTAAGGATCTATTAGATTTAGCTCTTAGCTACAATAAAGATCATAGGTGACAACTTAGGAGATTATAAAATGATGCTAAAATTATGATCTAAGCTAAAATGAATGCAACTTATGCTAAATTGATGAAGAATAATGCTATGAAATCAACTAAGCTAAG